>JAKSZT010054564.1:4740917-4764059 GCA_026826555.1 Tolypeutes matacus
TAATAGCTGAAAATTTCCCAACTCTCATGAAAGAAATGAACTTACATATCCAAGAAGCACACCATACCCCAATAAGAATAAATCCAAATAGACCTACGCCAAGACACATATTATTCAGAATGTCAAATGTAAAAGATAAAGAGAAAATTCTCAGAGCAGGAAGACAGAAGCAAACGATCACGTACAAAGGACGTCCAGTAAGACTTAGTGCAGATTTCTCTTCAGAAACCATGGAGGAGAGAAGACAGTGGTATGATATGATTAGGAAACTGAAAGAGAAAAACTGCCAGCCGAGAATTCTTTATCCAGAAAAACTGTCCTTCAAATATGAAAGTGAATATAAAGTATTCACAAACAAACAGAAACTAAGAGAGTTTGCAAAAAACAATCCCCCTTGCAGGAAATATTAAAGGAAGCCTTAGAACCTGAAAGAAAAAGACAGGAGAGAGAGGCTTGGAGGAGAGTATAGAAGAAAGAAAAGCAGAAATGATAACCAAAAGAGTAAAAAGAAAGACAAAAATAAGATGACATATGAAAACCAAAGAATAAAATGGAGGAAATAAATAGTGCATTTTCAGTAATATCATTGAATGTGAATGGATTAAATTCCCCAATCAAAAAATACAGGCGGACAGAATGGATAAAATAACATGAGCCATCCATATGCTGCTTACAAGAAACTCATCTCAGACACAAGGATACAAGCCGGATGAAAATAAAAGGTTGGAAAAAGATATTCCATGCGAATAGTAAACAGAAAAGAGTAGGGGTAGCTATACTAATATCAGACAAAACAGACATCAAATGCAAAAAAGTGATAAGAGATGCGGAAGGCATTATATTATTAAAGGGACGATCCTCCAGGAAGATATAACAGTCATAAATATCTACGCACCTAACCAGGGTGCCCCAAAATATATGAGACAAACTCTGGCAAACCTGAAGGGAGAAATAGATATTTCAACAATAATCATCGGGGACTTCAACACCCCTCTCACATCATTAGATAAAACAACTAGACAGAAGATCAACAAAGAAATAGAGAACTTGAACAATATGATAAACAAGTTAGACCTAACAGACATATACAGAACACTGCATCCAAACTCAACGGATTAAACATTCTTCTCAAGTGCCCATGGATCTTTCTCCAGGATAGACCACATGTTAGGTCACAATACAGCTCTCAATAAATATAAAAAGATTGAAATTATACAAAGCACCTTCTCAGATCATAATGGAATGAAACTAGAAATCAATAACAGACAGGAAAAAAGTAAATTTGCAAATGTGTGGAGACTGAACAACACACTCCTAAATATTCAGTGGGTCAAAGAAGAAATTGCAAGTGAAATCAGTAAATATATTGAGACAAATGAAAATGAGAACACAACATATCAAAACTTATGGGATACAGCAAAGGCAGTCTTGAGAGGGAAATTTATAGCCCTAAATGCCTATATTAAGACAAGAAAGAGCTAAACTCAAAGATTTAACTGAACAACTTGAGAAACTAGAGAAAGAACAGCAAACCAATCCCAAAGCAAGCAGAAGGAAAGAAATAATAAAGATTAGAGCTGAAATAAATGAAAATGAGAACAGAAAAGCAATAGAGAAAATCAACAAAACCAAAAGCTGGTTCTTTGAGAAGATCAATAAAATTGACAAACCCCTCCCTAGACTAACAAAGAAAAAAAGAGAAAAGATGCAAATAAATACAATCAGAAATGAAAAGGGGGAAATTACAAATGACCTCACAGAATTAAAAAGAATCATAAGAGGATATTATGAGAAACTATATGCCAACAAACTTAGACAACCTGGATGAAATGGACAAATTTCTAGAAACTCATAACCAACCTACACTGACACAACAAGAAATACAAGAACTTAACAAACCAGTCACAATTGAGGAGATTGAATCCGTCATCAAAAATCTCCCAGCAAACAAAAGTCCAGGAACAGATGGCTTCACAGGTGAGTTCTACCAAGCATTTCTAAAAGAATTAACACCAATCTTGTTTAAACTCTTCCAAAAAATTGAAGAGGAGGAAAAATTACCCAACACATTTTATGAAGCCAACATCACCCTAATACCAAAGCCAGATAAAGATTCCACAAGAAAAGAAAATTACAGACCAATCTCTCTCATGAACATAGATGCAAAAATTCTCAAAAAAATACTTGCAAATCGAATCCAACAGCATATCAAAAGACTTATACATCACAACCAAGTGGGATTTATTCCTGGCATGCAAGGCTGGTTCAACATAAGAAAATCAATCAATGTAATACACCACATTAACAAGTTGAAGGGAAAAAACCACATGATCATATCAATAGGTGCAGAAAAGGCATTCGACAAAATCCAGCATCCTTCTTTGATAAAAATACTTCAAAAGATAGGAATAAAAGGAAAATTCCTCAATATGATAAAAGGAATATATGAAAAACCCACAGCTAACATCATACTCAATGGGGAAAGGTTAAAAGCTTTCCCCCTAAGAACAGGAACAAGACAAGGATGCCCACTGTCACCATTGTTATTCAACATTGTACTAGAAGTTCTAGCTAGGGCAATTAGACAAGACAAAAAAATTAAAGGCGTCCAAATAGGAAAAGAGGAAGTAAAATTCTCACTGTTTGCGGATGACATGATCCTGTATTTAGAAAATCCTGAAGTATCCACAACAAAGCTACTTGAACTAATAAATGAGTTCAGCAAAGTGGCAGGATACAAGATCAACACGCAAAACTCAGTAATGTTTTTGTACACTAGTACTGAACAATCTGAGGTGGAAATCAGGAAGAAAATTCCATTTTCAATAGCAACAAAAAGACTCAAATACCTAGGAGTTAATTTAACCAAGGAAGTACAGGACCTATATGCAGAAAACTACAAAACAATGCTAAAAGAAATTTAAAAAGACCTAAACAAATGGAAAGACATTCCGTGTTCATGGATTGGAAGAATAAATATCGTGAAGATGTCAATCTTGCCCAAACTGATTTATAGATTCAATGCAATACCAATCAAAATCCCAACAGCTTACTTTACAGAATTACAGAAGGCAATTACCAAATTCATCTGGAAGGGTAAGTGCACCTGAATAGCCAAAAGTACTCTAAAAAAGAAGAGCAATGTGGGAGGAATTTCACTGCCTGACCTTGAAACATATTACAAAGCTACAGTGGTCAAAACAGCATGGTACTGGCATAAAGATAGACATATCGATCAGTGCAACAGAATTGAGAATCCAGAAATAAACCCTCACCTATACAGTCAACTGGTTTTTGACAAACCTATCAAGCCCACGCTGATGGGAAAAAAACAGTCTCTTCAACAAATGGTGTTGGGAGAACTGGATATCTATAACCAAAAGAATGAAAGAGGACCCCTATCTCACCCCCTATACAAGAATCAACTCAAAATGGATCAAAGACCTAAATATAAAAGCCAGGACCATAAAACTACTAGAAGAAAATGTAGGGAAACATCTTCAAGACCTTGTAGTAGGTGGTGGTTTCTTGGACCTCACATCCAAAGCACGTGCAACAAAAGAAAAAGTAGATAAAAGGGGCCTCCTCAAAATTAAACACTTTTGCACCTCACAGGACTTTGTCAGAAGGGTGAAAAGGCAGCCGACTCAATGGGAAAAAATATTTGGAAATCACATATCTGATAAGGGTTTAATATCCAGGATATATAAAGAGATGTTACAGCTCAACAATAAAAAGACAAATGACCCAATTAAAAAATGGGCCAAAGACTTGAATAGACACTTCTCCGAAGAAGAAATACAAATGACAAAAAAACCCATGAAGAAATGCTCAACATCACTCATGATTAGGGAAATGCAAATCAAAACTACAATGAAATATCATTTCACACCTATCAGAATGGCCACTATTAAAAAGACAGAGACCTACAAGTGTTAGAGAGGATGTGGAGAGATAGGAATACTTCTTCACTGTTGGTGGGAATGCAGGATGGTACAACCACTATGGAGGACTGTTTGGCAGTTCCTAAAGAAGTTGAATATAGACTTGCTATGTGACCCTGCAATACCACTACTGGGTATATACCCAGAAGAACTGAGAGCAGTGACACAAACAGACATCTGCACACTGATGTTCATAGCCACATTATTCACCATTGCCAAAAGTTGGAAACAGCCCAGGTGTCCGTCAACAGATGAATGGATAAACAAACTGTGGTCTATTCACACAATGGAATATTATGCAGCTGTAAGAAGAAATGAAGTCATAAAGCATATGGCAACATGGATGAACCTGGAGGACATTATGTTGAGTGAAGCAAGCCATGCACAAAAGGACAAATACTGTATGAATGCATTACTATGAACCAAATATATTGTGTAATATATTGTTTGATTCAAAAAAAAAAAAAAAATTTACATGTATCCATTACATTTAATTGAGAAATGTATATATTTATTCATCTGTGTTTGCTTTTTAGTTTTTAATTGTTTATGTTTTCAATTATTATAAAGTTAAAAATAAATAATTAAATAAATGGGAAAAAGTCTTTTATAGTAAATACTTCAAAATAATGGTTTTAAAACTATAGTTTGCAAATAACTTCTCTCAGATTTTTCAAAATCTCCAAAACCCCAGTGTTTGCCATTTATCACACAATTTTTTTAAAAATCTGGGGAGGAGAAAAACACAAGACTCAGAGTTCATTTCAGAGATGACCAGATCTTGAAACTTAGAAAAGAGAGAATAGAAGGTTTTGAAGACTCTGAGGAAGGGCTCAGTTAGTTCACATCTTCCATAGTTTACAGCTGCCACTCTCCAAAAAAAAAAAAAAAACCTACACTAAATTAGATCAGTTATTATACTGACATTTCATTTGGGTCACATGTTCTGTTTAATCTGCAGTTAGAGAAACAACAGAAATCTTCCCCTCTGTCAATTAACTAAAAGATATAATCAAGCAGAACAAACGGTTTCATTTAAACCTAACCCTAAAAACTTAAATATATCAGATGCAATTGTCTTCCTCCAATTTATTTTTTAGATAGCAGAGTCCAAAGTCTTTAAAGTTTTATTTAAGTTCTAAATCATAGGATTTGGGGGGCTACTATTGTGATTAAAGATTCCCAAGAAGTTCAAAAAGACCATGGCAGTCTGGTATTTTCTATTCTGATTTTTAAAAATAATTATTAAGTATTATTTTTACAATCAGAAAAAAAAAAACTCTTATTATGGAAAAGGAAAGATGAAATAAGTCTCAGTAATAAGAACTAAAAGAAAATACAAGAAACTAGAAGATATGCTAAGTACTGGAACTGTTGTCTTTGTTTTATTTTTAACTTCATTAATATGTTTGCATAACAAAATCGAAGAAAATAAATTTTAAAGAAACTTCTGTAATACAGAAGTAAAAAAGAAACCACATTTAAAACAGTATTTCTAGAACACTGGTTCTCAAAGTGTGGTTCAAGGACCCTGGGGGTCCCCAAGACCCTTTCAGGGGTTAAAAAAGTCAAACTATTTTCATAAGATGTTATTTGTCTTTTTCACTCACACTTGTTCACAAGTGTACAGGGGAGTTTTGGTGTAGCATAAAAGAACAACAACTACAATTACCTGAAACTGCTAATAAAATGCTCTTTTTTCTAACTACGTATCTCTGAGGCTGGATTTTCTTCATATACTTCAACCAAAACAACATACTACAACAGACTGAATGCAGAAGCAGATATAAAAATCCCATTGTAGGGAAGCGGCTGTGGCTCAATCAGTGGGGCTCCCGTTTACCATGTGGGGGGCCCCGGGTTCGGTTCCCGGGGCCTCCTGGTGAAGGCAAGCCCGCCCACACGGCACGGTTGGCTGACCCAGCGAGCGCGGGCAGCAAGGGGGGGATGGATGAATAAATAAATAAAATCTTTAAAAAAAAAAAAAAAAAAAAAAATCCCATTGTCTTTTACTGTATATATTAAAGATATCTGCAAATATGTAAAACAATGCCACTTTTGTCACTATTTTTTGTTTTGTTTAGTTTTGGCCGGTAGAGTTAGTTTTCATAAAAATATACATTATGTTATCATGTAATCATTTTAAATGGTCATTTTAAATAAATTAATAAATATTTTTAAAGTTCCTTAGCTTTATTTTCTAACCCAGTAATTTTCAATAGACATAACTCCAAATAAAAAACTTCCTGGGGTACTCAATAATTTTTAAGAGCATAAAAGGGTCTTGAGACTCAAAAGTTTGAGAACTGCTGCTCTGAAGTATTTCTTATTCTATATTACTTAAAACTAAATCTATAATATATAGAAGAAATGACTTTGCTTTAAAATAATCGGGGGGGCGGGAGCAGTTACGGGAGGAATAGGTAGAAGTATAAATGAAATAAGAGCAGCCATGAGCTAAAAACCATTGAAGCTTGATGTTCATTATACTATTCTCTCTCCTTTTGCATGTTTGAAATTTTCCCTTATAAAAAGAATTTAACTTATACCTAAGCAGTTCAAGATGAAAGAAAGAGAATTTGACTCCAATTTAATATTTTATTAAGAACTCAAGCAGGGAAGCGGATGTGGCTCAATCGATAGGGCTCCCGTTTACCATATGGGAGGCCCTGGGTTCGATTCCCGGGGCCTCCTGGTGAAGGCAAGCCAGCTTGTGCGGTGAGCTGACACAGTAAGATGACCCAACAAAGGGAGATAAGCAGACACAGAAAAACGCACAGCAAATGGACACAGCAAGCACAAGCAGCAAGGGGGGGGATAAATAAAGTCTTTAAAAAAAAAAAAAAATATATATATATAAAAAAAAAAGAACTCAAGCAAATAAGAGGAAAAGAAATCTAATCATATTAAAATAACACTATCCACATTGTTCCAAACTCAATTTTTGAACTTCACTGATGCCCATTCAATTACTTTCATATAGTTAAATCAGTTTATATTTATTAATTGGGGTTCTGCTTTGCTCATTTAAAATTAATAAATACAGCTCCCATCTTTACCTATTATCACTAACCCGACTTAAATAAAATAATATAGATATCTTTCAGCTTAATTTTTTTCACCTTTTTTTAGCAGTTTTATTGAGATATATTCACATACCAATCTATCCTATGCGTATTTTCAATGGCTTTTAACATAATTGCAGTGTTGTGCATTCATCACCACAAAACATTTTAGAACAATTTCATTACTCCAAAATGAAAAACTCCATACCCCTTAGCAGTCACCATGCTCCATATCAGACTAAAAGGCATAGAAATTATCTATTGCTATAAGATTTAAGAAACATTCTACCACTAAATTATAAGGGACTGATACATAAAATAAAGATATATAAACATAGTGTTATATTCTGTTGTATACATATTAAATGAACTTTAATCATTTATGCACTCCAAGAAATTTATCCATTTTATACAGGTTTGAAATGTATTACTATAAACTTAATCATAATAATTTAAAACTTTTTCACATTTTTCAATCTGTGAGTGTATGAGTCTCTTGATTTCTCATGAGTGTTTCATTTATTGCCTTTTTATTGAATTCCACTCTGCAGAGTTTTTTCTAGCACATCATTCTTCAAAAACATCAGTGCTTGAATTTCTCTATCAATTCTTCTGGATTTGTCGTTGCCTTTATACTTAAAATTATGCATTTCCTGTAATCATTACTTTGGTGGTTTCCCCATGATTTGACAAATAATATTCTCATTAACTTTATTTTTTAAACCTCATCTAAGTACACATTTTAAACTTTAAAATTATGTGAAAAATATTGACAATAAAAGAAAGCACCAATCACCAAGACCCTATCAATAACCAGTAACACTCAATGTTATTAAATGACAATTGAAAGTTCCACTTCATCCTTGTTCTGAAATATTTTTCACAGGCACCAGGTCATGAGCTTATTTTTACCTAGCTCAAACATAGCAAGACCTATACACATAAATTATTTTTCTAACAGAGTATGCTCCTCACTCTACTCATATTATAATCAGACTCCTACCTCTAGATAGTGGTCAGGCTATTGCAGACAGCTCTCAGTGTGGGAAGTAATTTCAAGTAGGATTTCACAATTTGCTTCACAATTTGTGAATAAGACATTCACAAAGTTCCCAAAGGTCTTGTCCTGTTCTAATGGCTCTGTTTGACTACTGGAAAAGTATCATTTCCCATCATGCACTGACATTGGGTTCCTTTCTATCTCAGTCCCATTTTGTGTCTTAGGCGTGGGTTCATTTCTTCTGAGCACCTCAATCCCCTTTCTATTTTCCTGCCATCTATTTCCTAAGGTTTTCATTCTTGAAATAAATTTAGAAAATTGGTGGGGGTTAGGAAGACGACGTTCAGCTTAATATTAAAAGCAGCTCACCACATGCTTTAATCTGATTGATTTGGCTGCAAACGAGAATAATTTTTAGATGTTACACTACTGCCATCTGCTGGCTGTGTTGTCTAAGTACAGTAAACAAATGTTTAAAATTAAAAAGCTAAAAATTTACCTCTCCAAATTATCCCACAGCGAAGCTGCCGCTATACATTAAGGTCTTTCAAAATCTCACCTTAGAAGCAGTGGTCCTGACCTCTAACTGCACTTTAGAATCATCTGGGGCTTTTAAAGATCCTGATGTCAGGGTCCCAAGTCTGAACAATTAAATGAGAACCTGCATGTTATAAAAATGAAAGGCAAGACACAGACTAGGAGAAAATATTTGAAAATCTTATACCTGAGTAGACCTTCATCTAGAATATATAAACAACTTTACAATTAAGTAATAAGAAACCAAAACACCCAATTTAAAAAATGAGTGAAAGATTTGAACAGACACTTCACCAAAGAAGATAAATTGATGGCAATTAAGCTCATAAGAAGATGCTCAACACCATTAGTCACCAGGAAAATACAAATTAAAACCACAAAATATCAGTTCATACACATTAGAATGGTAAAAGAAAGGAGACTGACCATATCAAATATTGGCCAGGATGAAGGGTGCAGAGCAACTGTAACACTCAAACATTGGTGGTGAAAATGTGAAATGGTACAATCACTTTGGAAAAGTTTGGCAGTTTCTAAGAAGTTGCACACACACTTACCCTAAGACCTACCCATTTCACTTCTAAATATATACCAAAGAGAAAGAAAGTATGTGTGCATATAAAGACTTGTACTCAACTGTTCATTACAGCTTTATTTGTAATAGCCAAAAACTGGAAATAATACATGTGTCCCTCAACAGGTGAATGGATTTACAAACTGTAATATATTCACACAATGGAATACTATTCAGCAATAAAAATGAACTATTGATACATACAACAGATGACTCTCAAAATAATTATGCTATGTAAAACAAGCCAGCCACCCCCACCTCCCAAAAAAAGTATATACTTTATGATTTCATAATGGTTGCCTGGGGATGGTGGGGAGAGGGGTGATACAGGAGGGAGTCACTACAAAGGGGTATGAGTAAACTTTTGGAGGTGATGTATATGTTCATTATCTTGACTGTCATGACAGTTCCACCGGTGTATACATATGCCAACACTCATCAAACTGTACACTTTAACTATGTACAATTTATTGTAAGTCAATTGTACCTCAATAAAGCTGTTAATTTTTTAAAAGTCACAAAATTTTAACAAAGTCCTTAACAAGGAGTCCATGAGCTTGAGTTGAAATTCAAAAACAAATTATTCTTGTGGGAATGTGTTGGTGCGAGTGTGATATATTTATTAAATAATGCACAGTATAGTGTGGACTTAGTAAGGGGTCCGTGCTTTTCACCTGACTGCCAAAGGGGTCCGTGGAACAAAAAAAAAAAAAACCCTGCTCTAGAGGATGAAGTTCAGGTATCCATATTTTTAAAACACTATTCTAACCAGCAGCCAAGGTTGAGAACCATTTCATTAAAAAGTGCTGTCTCATTTACTTTGTTCTGAATGAAAGAGTACTATTTGGGGAAGACAGGTAAGCTGAAACAACTTTGATACTGCTCATTTTAGGTACAAATGGAGGTCAGCTGACAATTTTTTTTTTTTAGTAGACAAAGCCAACATGGATTTAGTAATTACTCCTCAGTTTGTACCTCACAATCCCAAATTATAAGCAAGATTTAGAAGGCAATTCCAAAGGCAATTCCAGCTATTTGTAAGACTAGATGTTATTTATGCTCCCAGGACAGCATAGTTTAAAACGCTGAATATAAAACAATACAATGCTTTAATATGTATTTGTAATGAATGGTGAGCCACAAAAAACAAGGAGAAAAATCTTAGGGAAAGGACATTCCTGAGCTGAACTTTGCCCTGGGATATAAGCCAATCCTTGATGGCCCAGTCCTGATTCTGGTCAGGGCCTGAGATTGCTCCACCTTTGAAATCCTAATCTGAGATATCCCACCCACTCTCTGACCCCTATCTTACAGGTTACATTCCTGCACTCTCACTATACCTTTTCTTCTGCCCCACATGGAGACCACCAGCCGCTCGAACCCTCTAGCCAGTTCTCTCTGGCCTTTCTTCCTTCCCTTGCCAGCCTGGGCCCCACAGTGGATCAGGTTCACTGCTGCTTTAGAATTACCTCCCCTTGTCTCCTAACATGTTACCACAACTAACCCACAAAACCAACACTCTGGATCAATGTTTTAAGTTTTGTTTTCATTTACTACCACATTCAGTGAGTCAGCTCTGCTGGAAAACATTAAATCAACAATCATGCAGAATAATGTGTGCAAGTTCACTGATTCAAATCTCAGCACCCATTTCCCACAGCAATCCTTCTGACTTGATTAACATCTTCCCTATCCCCTTCAAGAACCATTCTAAACCTTCACCACTCTCTTCTAGTCCTCCTTTCAACTCCCATCTCTTTCACCTTGCATCCTTTAACATAGCAGGTGTCATTTCCCTCAACCTTCCCTCCTTCTACCTATACTTATCTACATCCACACCATCCTCACTTTTTTAGTCTAAAATAAATTTTCCTCATTTCTAACCTCTGCATTTGTGCTCTTTTTGACAATCCCTCCCACTTTCTCTTGAACCTTGCTGATTTGTAATCCTTTCTTCCTTCTACTTACCGTATTTAATATTTTTCACCTCTACTGATATCCTTCTTTAATCCTATGAACAAGTCTCTTCCATCTTCCCAAACTTTCTCTTGCCCTCCTATTATCCTCTAGCCACAACTATTCCATCTCTTTCTTCTTTTTTTTCTCATCTAAACTTCTCAAAAGAGAAGTTTATGCTCAATGTCTGTTCATTTAGCTACTATAACCTGGCCAGCTCTGGTCCCTAGTGTACTACTGAAACTGTTCTTCCTTAGGTCATCAGTGACTTCTTAGTTGCCAAACCTGATGGACTCTTTTCAGTCCTCTGGTACATGTGATCTCTCTTTTGGCATCTCTGACAATGCAGTCTTGTCTTCACTGTTTGGTCTTACTACATGGACATCTCTTTCTCTGATCTCCTTTCCTATGTTGGTGTTCCCTGCCCCAACCCATCTATATAGTTCCGAACACAGGACCCTGCTCTTCTCACTTTTTCCCTGGACGAGCTCAGGCATTCATAGGGTTTAATCTACTACTATTATGCTGATGATCCTCAAGAGATGTTTGTTAACAGAAAAGGGAATTTGTTTAAAGAATATTTTAGCCGGCAGAAATTTCTAAGACATTAAGAGCTACTACAACCTCTTCACTATGAGGCATATATGAACAGTGGATTGCCACTGGAAGAGGCATGAGAGTGCAATGGCAGGTTTTGGAGTCAGTCATACCTAGGTTTTATTAGTAGGGTGTCCTTGGGCAGATTTAATCTCTCAAAGTGTCAATCATTTTATCGGTAACTAGTGCCTTATAGGATTAAATGAGAGATAAAATCATGTATGTAAAGTATTTATAGCATTCCTTAATAAATGTTAACTGTTGTTTCACCAATGAAGTCTTAGCTGAAAGATATTCTATGAAATGGGATTATCACTTTTATGGATCATATTTTTATTCTTAGGATTAAAGGTCTTCATATATTCTAGGTGTATTTCCTGAAAATTCTAAATCAGGTGAGAAGACAGAACAATTTTCCCTTTTGGCACCTTGAAGAAAAAGCATTCAATGAGATGACGGACAGCGCTTCTCCAAGGATGATCAACAGAAAAGCATTTTACTCTTTAACTTAATCTTAATAGGCAGCATAAAGTGCTGAAGATGAGCAAAATAAAACTTATAAATGATTTAGAGGATCAAATTCAATACTAAGAAAACATAATTTTGTCAAGTTACTCTAAACTTCCTTGACTAGAAAAACTGTGAGAAACCAGAATGTTTTCATGGGAGTTTCAGAACAGTTTTCTGGAAGCACTCCAGAGAAAGAATAAGCAGGTATTTTTTTAAAGTACACTTATGCCCACGTAGAAAAGGACTGACTTCAAAGGATGCAGTCTAACCCAATCATTCTATTAAATTCTAAAGCAATTTCTCCTAAATGTTGGCAAACTATGACTAGCACAAGCCATATCTAGCCTGCTTTTTTTTTCTTTTTATTTATTTATTTACTTTTATCCATTTTTACCACCCACCCCCGTTTTTGCTGTTTCTGTGTCCATTCCTGCCCTCTCTTCCCATCCTTCTCCTCCTGTCTTCACTGGGATTCCATCCTCGATTCTTCGATGCGGGAGAGAGGCGTCCTACTGCCTGCGCCATCTTAGCTCCTGGTTTTCCGGTGCATATCGTCTTGGCTCTCCCTGGTGTCACTCTCCTGTTACGTCATCATCTTGTGCTGCTTAATCATAAATAAAGTTTTGTTTTTTACAGTCCCTCCCCCACCTCAACATGGCTCCCTAGTTTGCTCGTTGTTTTTACATGTTGGTTTTTGGTTTTTTTTGCTTGTTGTCTGCTCATTGTCTGTTTGTTTCTTCTTTCGGAGGCACTGGGAACTGAACGCGGGACCTCCCATGTGGGAAGTGGACACCCAACTGCTTGAGCCACATCTGCTCCCTGCTCATTTCTTTTGCTTGCTATCTGCTCATTGTTTGCTCATTGTTTTTGCTCATTGTCTGCTTGTTTCTTCTTTAGGAGGCACTGGGAACCAAACCCAGGACCTCCCATGTGGGAGACAGGCGCCCAGCTGCCTGAGCCACATCACTCCTCTGAGTTTATAAATAAAGTTTTATTGGACGTATTCATCTATGTATTGTCTGTGGCTCTTTTCACTATAACAGCAGAGTTGAAAAGTTAAGACAGAGACAGCATGGCTCCCAAAGCCTAAAATATTTTCTGTCTGGCCTTTTACAGAAAAGTTTGCCAACCCTGCTCTAGAGAAGCAATCCAAGAATACAATAAGACCTCTTCCAGACTCACCTTAGGAGTCGTCTTTTTGTATTGGTCACCTCCATCTATCACATCCCTCATGACTTTTCCCTTGAGAAATTCATACTCTTCTGGACTCAGGTGAATAGACTCCATGGTTTTTCCACAGCCCAAACACTGACCGCTGTAATTACAATGGTTTTAAAGAACTTTTTCTAAAATGAATAATCCCAAGACAAGAGAAAATCAAAAGGTAATTAAAAAAAAAAAAAAAAAAAACATTTAAACCTTTGTGATGATCACATTTTTTGTAAACCTAATAATATCACACATTGGTGTGCCAGGAAATCCAAAAGAGTAGGCTACTGGGTTTCCAGGTGTAATTTTTAAAGTCATTTCTAAAAACACAACCAGGTCCCAAACACCAAGGGAAAATATCTCCAAAGCTTTAGACCAGGATCACAGTACCTACAGGAGAAATGTTTTGAGCACTGCAATTTCTCCCACACAAAATATGGCTTTTTTTTCCCCCTAAGATACTCTAATCCTATCCAAGTGTCTTTAAAATTTTTTCAACATCAATAGCAACAAAACTTGAGTTCTGAATCTCAGCAGAGTTACAACACCTACTCTTCAGTTCATTGGACTCACCCAGGACAACTAACATGGAGATGATAATGGACAACACCCATCCCAAGGAACAGAGCGTGTCTTCAACTCCAAGCAAGATAGTTCTATCCATCTGCCTCATGGGACCTAGGCCCCTCTCAATTAGTAACAGAGTGGACATTACCATCCCAAAATCCTCAAGATTGGGGAATAAACAATGGACTAAAATAGACTTATTATTATTCTATTATAGATTTACTGTTATTTGGGCAATGGAAGAACTTTTATCATTGATATAAAGGCAGTGGCCAACAGAGGTTCTGAGGGGAGGGACAGGGAAGAATAGGTGTAATATGGGGACATTTTCAGGACATTGGAATTGTCCTGCATGACACTGAAATGACAGCCATTATATATTTTGTCATAACCTTCAAAATTGTGCGGGATAGAGTATAAACTATAATGTAAACTATAGCCCACAGTAACAATGCTTCAATATATGCTCATCAATTTTAGCAAATGTACCACACTAATGAAGGTTGTTATTGATGTGGGAAAGTGTGGGAGGGGGGAGGGGGGCATATGGGAATCCCCTATATTTTTTATGTAACATTTATGTAACCTAACGTTTCTTTAAAAAAATTAAAAAAATAAAATAAAATAGCAACAAAACCTACTAATCCTGAATTAAACAAGGTAAAAAAAACTAAAAGATGCCCCTTACCTTTTCTGGATTGTGGTGAATTGTCCTTTCCATTGTTCTCCAGGAACACTACAAAAAAGATTACAAAACCAATCATCAGGTTAGATTCCTAATGAATCCAAAAGTATTCACTGTATTTAGAAACTCTGCCAGCAAGAACTCTGAGGAGTTGAGGATACTTCCGTAGAATGGTTTAATTAGAAGAATAGTTGTTACACTGAGATGAGGCTATAGAGTTGATGGTACCCTACTCTTGATCTCCTTCTTCCTTTTTTTCTTCTCCTATCATCAACCTTCACCTTCTTTAACTCCAAATCTATCTCACTGAAGCTAGAGAGAAAGCCAGCTGACTTAGTAGTATAACCTCTAAATCAAACCCAACTCTTAACTTCTTCACAGAGCTGCCTGAGATAGCTCTAATCCAGATTTATCTAACCCTTTTCTTATAAACCAGTTATTAACTGTCAAATATTATAGTCCCACTAGGTTGTGAATGTCATCATAACATTTATATATCACAAAGCAATCAAAGTGCCAAGCCTATACTGGAGGTATTCAAAAACTATTTTTTGATTTATTTACTCAACCAACTTATCTTTTACTTTTTCCTCTTACACATAGTATTATTGAATTCTATTGATTCTATTACATTCTCTCCTTCCCCAGTTATATATTTCAGGACCTCATCATCTCTCACCCAAACCTACAATTGCCTCCAAAGAGAGTTTGCTGTTTTCCATTTTAATCCCTCTCCAATCTACTCTTCTCACTGCTTTGACAGTTAACTTTTCTAAAACCCCAATTCAAAACCAGCACTCTTCATAACAGAATAAAATGTAAACTCCTTGGCACACAAAGATTTTTACTATCTGGCTGATCCACAGTCCGTATTCAATAAATTTATTAAATGACTGACTAGTTCTAGCCTAAAAGACAAGAAAGCATAATTGTCACTTCAAAGCCCTGTAAATGTGATAAATAATAGCAAAGCAAGAATATAAACAGAGAAAGAGGGATGAATTTTTAGGAAAGAGCCTGGAGCAAATTAGTGGTAAAGAAATGAGGGGGAAAAAAAAAACTAAACTGAAGCAATAAACAGGCATGTAGCCAGGAATAAGAATAAAAGCAAAGGGAAAATGAAAGAGCCTTGGAGACTGAGCAGCCAAATGATGAAAAAACCCAAAACGAACAAACTGGAAAGATTTCCCATTTTAACACTTGTATATCAGGTTTGATTAGGATCCACTGTCCACTCCAACCATCCAAGCTGATGAAGTGTAGATATTACAAAGAATAAATATAAGTACATTGTATCAGTCACTTGGTTTCAGAGGAACTTCTGAAAATACTAATATGAACTAGGGACAGTCTAGCCAAACACTTTATTCTGTTCTTCCTATGAATTTTGGCCAAGTACTATTCGTCATCATACTAGTTGCCTCAGAAAACAGATGATCCTTCTAAAAAGAAAAAATACATAAAAACTACAAATGCCTTATAATTCCCCTTTTATGTGATGTGTGGAGACTAGCACAAATTATTTATGCTACTTTTTTAAAAAAGAAAATTTTCTCTTAAGAAAAAGGAAACAAATCTTACTAAGATGGAAAAAAGTATAATCTGAATAGTAATGATTCTCAGCAATTAACAAAAAAAATAAAAGGGGTTGCTTTTAGGTATAGGTATGAAAATAAAAACATACATATAAAGAAAAATCAAAATTACCTCTCAAACCATGTTTTTATACTTTGTGCAAATGACTCCCCAGGATATAGCTGATTATCTCTTAAATAAAAAAGAATGTTTAGCAGTTTGTTTGAATACTGATCATCTTTTATGTCTTTTCCAAAATCAAAGAAGGCTTTTAAAGTTTTCAACAAAGGAATAAGATCATAACCTAGCAATTCCTGATACAGTTTCCAAGCTATGTTTACATCTTGATGAAGGAGGGCTCCCTGGATGCAGTCATGATAGTTTTGTGGGGAAGGGGTGATGATTTTTTTAATCTCTTCTAACAGCAGTAAGGCCTCTCTCCACCTGTCTGAGTGAATTAATCCTTGGATGAGAAGCCTGTAACCCCCAAATTCTAAACTCTTGTATCTGGCTTTCATGATTTCGTAGACATCAATAACTTCTGCTGTCTGCTTATGAAAGACACAGAGAGACAAATATTTGACGAGTAAGTTATAGCCTATAATGCCACTGTTTTTTGCAGCTACCCATGCCAACAGGGATTTGGCCACATCTACAGAGCTATGAACCTGAACCAGCTGTGAGCAGATCCAATTTTCAAAATTTGCCTTTCCATCCCAATCTTCTTTAAGTTTATCCCACTCCTCTGAATTTAAAGGTTTTGTTGGGAGTTGAATAGGGCTCCTTGGAGGTAGCAAGGCATGATCTTCATTCTGAGGATGCATCTGTGATCTCTTCTTAGCCGACCCAGCAGCAAAAAGATGAAGAGCATGAGAAGAAACTTGCTTATTAATGCCTTCATCTCCTTCCCCAAAGTATTCGGCCGTGGGATTCAGCGGACTCGTTGCTTTGGTATTTTGTGAAGACACTGTTGCAAGAGAAAACCACCTCTGTTGTTTCCTTAAGCCATAATAGTCATTTAGGAGAGAGACATGAGAGTGTCCTGAGCCTAGCCCAAGGTGCAGGTTGCTCTTCCAAACCTTATGAAAGCTTCGGAAACCAAAAAAACTGTAAGTCATTATGCAGTAAACAGTGGGAGAGATGTTCAAAAAGCACCAGACAGTGGGAGAGATGTTCAAAAAGCCCTTCCTTCCATAGCAAAACTATGGGATTACGGAGAGAGGAGTGGAGAAGAGAAGCACAACTTTTCAAAAGGAGATTTCCAATTTCTCCTTCAAAGACAAATCGAAGTTCCGCTTTTGGAGGTAACTAATCGCAAACGAAAGCAAGGTGAGTTCGGTTCTTTAAACAACGACCCCAGAATAGCCAAACTCGGTGGTAAGCTCCAGAACGAGGAGACAGAGCAAGAATCCCTCCTCTTGGACCAAAGATTCTCTGATGGCTATTATATTCAGTCCATGAATCTGAGGAAAAAGCACAAGGAGGAACGCTCAGTTCGAATCACGTGGATCACAACTGTCTTGAAAAGGGGTGGACCCCACGGGACCCTGGCTGAAAAAGGGGCACAAAATCGAAAACTCGAAACAGGAAGTCCTTAACCCCAGACTCACAGCAACGACAGGGGCGAAAGCCAAAATCTAGGGGCCCTCGCCATGCATAACAACTCTCCCCCGCCACAAAACTAGTCACATGGGGACGTGGGGTGGGGAGTCGGCGGAGCCAACAACTTAGATAAAGAAGGGAGGTCCACGAAGGCCAAGGCCTTGACTATGTACGTAACTATCACAAACGAAGCACACTTCATTCAACAACTCACCACAGAACTCACACTTCAAGCAGCGATAAGCGTGGCGGAAATTACAACATCCACAATGCGCCGCGCAAATCCCAGCCCGAGGGGACGACACCCAACTGGACACTGGGTTCCGCTGAGCCTGGCAGCGAAAAAAAAAGGCGATTTTGAGACTTTTCGTAACATAAGAGAGCAGAGTGGAGATGAAAACTTATATTAGATTTAGGGGTCCTTTATGCCTCCAGCTATCGGCAATGACCATGAAAAGAAATGCGAAATAAGAGTGCGCTTTCTCGGAGCCGGAAACGCCAAAGGACTCGAGTCACGTGGTACACACGAGCCAAGGAAGTAAGACAAAGAAATAAAAGCACGGGCTTCCTTATCTTAGGCCTTTAGAATCGGGCTTCGTGAGGGGTGGAGGTCTCCTTAAGGAGGGTCATTTTCCATCACTTTCACACCTGCTTTCCACCTTGTTAGAGTGACCCTCTTGCTCTCCACGACTGCTAGAGTTATAGCTTTTTTTGTTTATTTGTTTTTTTCCCCTCTTTAGCCTAGACTTCTGCCCATGACCAAAATGGCGGTTGAGCGACCTTCCTAACTCCTACGGAGGCTTGTGGGCGTCTGACGTCTCAGCTGGTGGTGGGTGGAGCGGTTAATAAACAGCAAATGAAGGAGCTGCTGCGCGGGAGTCGGCCA
This sequence comes from Tolypeutes matacus, assembly GCA_026826555.1. Taxonomy (NCBI): domain Eukaryota; kingdom Metazoa; phylum Chordata; class Mammalia; order Cingulata; family Chlamyphoridae; genus Tolypeutes; species Tolypeutes matacus. Next base: position 4,759,625 of record JAKSZT010054564.1, read on the forward strand.
TGGACTGGAAAGAAGTTCTTCGCAGGCGGTTAGCTACGCCCAACACCGGCCCAAACAGTGAGTTTGGGAGGGGCCGCCTGCTGGGATAGTTCGGCCCTAAATTTGGGGCGGCGGGGGGAGGAGAATGGAGAGGAGGAGCAACTGTGAGCTTCGCTCCGGGCTTGAGTATAATCTCTCCTGACAAAGGGGGCGGAATGGAGCGTGGTTTAGGGATTCAGAGAGGTTTATCCCCAACTTTGCTGGGAAAGGATTTGGGGGAAGGGAAAGCTATCTTTCACTCACTTCCATGGTCTTGACGTAGACTTGTCTTGAGGAATAACTGAGAACCCCTGTTCCAACATCTCTTCCACCCGGCAAGGACATCTAGTCCATTAACCCTGCAGCCTTTTTATTGGGATACTCTTCATGTCCTCACCTCCTTACCCATCTTAAATTTTATAATCCATTTTCCCTTGTCCCTTTCCCTCTCCTTCACTTGATTGTGAACCAACCCAGCTAAATCCATCTATCATCTTTATTCCCCACCTGGCATCCATGACAACTGAAAGTGGCATGGAGAAAAACAACCATGGCGATTTGCCTCACTTTTAACTCATATCCGCTAATCTAAAGTAAGTCTTTTGGTCACTTTTATCGGTTTTCTTAGACAATAATTTGCCTACACTCCAAGACAATTCTTCCCACCCCTTTTCCTTAAACTCCCAATATGTCCTACCCAGTCCTTATTTTTAGCTTATGAGCTTTTTAAAAAATATCATTGAGAAAATAGAAACAATGAGAGGAACACTTCATCTGTTCCATTTACCTTTTCTATCTCACATACTCCCTTGCCTAGATGCCTGTATTTCTTTCCTAGGGGTGCTGTAACAAAGTACCACAAACTTGGTGGCTTAAAACAGACATTGTCTCAGTTATGGAGGCTAGAATTTGGGAATCACAAGGTGTGGACAGGGCCATTTTCTCTCTGAACACTGTAGAGGAGAATTCTTCCTTGCCTCTTCCTAGCTTCTGGTGGTTCGTGGGCATTGCCGGGCGGGTAATCGGCGGGTAATCGTGCTGGCTTGCCAGTGCAGCACTTCATTTGCTGCCTCTATCATCACATGACCTCCTCCTCTCTCTTTTCCCCCTTCTTGTGCTACAGTTTTCTTATGCCTCTTATGATACCAATCATATTGGATTAAGGTCTCACTCTACTCTCGTAATTTTAACTTAACTAATTCCATCAGCAATGACTCTTTTTATTTCCAAATAAGGTCACATTTGCAGGTACTGGAGGTTAGGATGTCAACATATGTGGGGGGGGGGGGCCAGGACACACAATTCAACCTGTGCAATGCCCATATTCTCTGTCTTCACTGTCAAAATGATAAAATGCCCATGCTTCTGTTGGAGACAGTGCCTCTATTTCAGCACTAGATTGCATTCCCTTTCTTTTATTCACTGATTTCATTTGGTGTTATACTCTTTCATGAATCATCAGATTTTCCTTCTCTCATGGATCATTTCTCAGCACTGACAAGCATGCTGTAATAGCCCCTATCTTAAAAAGTCATCTGATCCCACATCCTCCTCCAGCTTCTGCCATATTTCTCTACATTCCCTTATAGGAAAACTTATCGAAAGAGCTATCTATACTTGTGCCTTCTCATTTTGTTCTCTCTTGAACCCACTCCATTCTTACACAGATATTTATTGTATCCCTTTATGTGCCAGGTACTGTTCTAGGCTATAGCATGGAATAGAAAGACAAAAAAAAATCCCTGTATTTATAGAACTTAGACTTTAGTGTGGGGAGAGATGATATTTTAGTTTCCTATGCTTCTCCAGCAAATACCATGAAATGGGTTGGCTTAAACAATGGGAATTTATTAGCTTACAGTTTTGAGGCCAGGAAAATAAATATCCAGATCAAGGCAATGCTTTCTTCCCAAAGACTGGCTGCCAGAGATCCTTGGCTCCTCTGCCACATGGCAAGGCACATGGCAGCATCTGCTGCTCTCTCCTTTCTCTTCTGGGTTTCCTTGATTTCAGATTCTCTCTCTTTCTGAATTTCATTCTCTTATAAAGGACTCCAGTAATTGGATTAAGACCCATCTTCATTAAGGTGGGACACCTCTTCACTTAAGTAGCCTCATCTAAAGGTTTACACCCTTTTGGTTTATACCCACAGAATGGATTAGATTTAAGAACATGTTTTTCTGGGGTACATACAGCTTCAAACCACCGCATATGATAAACAAAATAATAAGTTATATAGGTTGCACAAGCTCCTATTTAAATCTCTTCTTCATCACTATACTAGACCCCACTCTGTGCTAGAGCCCATTTTTGCCTATTGAAGGACATACTCTTGCACTTGTCCCCTCTCTCCTGCATCATGAATTTTTCTTCCTCTACTCAGTCATTCCCATCAGCATATAAACATGCTGACGTTTCTCCCATTTTAAAGAAACTTCCTTGACTTAACTTCCCTATCTAGCTTTGCCTCATTTCAATGCTCCCCTTATAGCATCATTTGTTGAAAGAGTTATTGGTTAAATCTCTACTTAATTCCTGCTCGTCAAGACTATCAATGACCTCCATGTTGTTAAATCCAGTGGTCAGTTTTCCATCCTCTTCTTATTTGACCTGTCAGCTGTGTTTGACATAGTAGTCCACTCTCTCCTCCTACAGTACTTTTCTTGGCTTCTGGGACACACACACTCTTAGTTTTCCTCCTACGTCACCAGTCATCCCATCTCAGAATTCTTTGCTTTTTCTTTCTCTTCTCTCCAACAACTTAACACTGGAGTGTCCCAAGGCTAAGTCCTTGGGCAGCTTCTATTCTCTATCTACATTCACTGTGGTGGTAAATCTAGTCTTGTGGCTTTAGATATTTGCTATTGATTCATATTTATATCTCTAGCCTGGATCTCTTCCCTAAATGCCAGATTCATATATTTAACTGCCTACTTGTCATTGCCACTTAGATATCTTAATTTTTATTTGTTTACTTTATTTTATTTTATTTTATTTTGAGGTACTGGGGCCAAGGATTGAACCCGGGACCTTGTATGTGGGAGGCTGGTGCTCAACCACTGAGCTACATCAGCTCCCCCAAGTTGGCTTTTTTTGTTTGTTTGTTTTGTTTTTAGGAGGTACCAGGAGTCAAACCCAGGACCTTGTATGTAGGAAGCAGGTGCTCAGCCGCTTGAGCTACATCCACTCCCAATATCTTTTTTTTTTTTTTTAAAGATTTTATTTATTTATTCATTTATCCCCCCCCCCCTTGCTGCTTGTGCTCGCTGTGTCCATTTGCTGTGCGTTTTTCTGTGTCTACTTGTCTCCCCTTGTCGGGTCGTCCTGCTGCATCAGTTCACCGCGCCTCGTGGGCTGGCTTGCCTTCACCAGGAGACCCCGGGAACCGAACCCGGGGCCTCCCATATGGTAAACGGGAGCCCTATCAATTGAGCCACATCCGCTTCCCCACTCCCAATATCTTAATCTTAATTTGTCCAAAACCAAACTCCTGGTCTCCCTTGTAACTTGCTCATTCACATTTTTCCCCATCTTGGTAGTGGCAACATCATCTGCTCAGAAGAGATGATGGCTCCTCTCTTCCTCTGATACCCCACATCTGGTGTGTCAGCAAATCCTGTCATTAAAAAGAAAATATATCCAGAATATACTTCCATTGCAGCCACTGTAGTCCAAGCCACTACTGTTTGTCACCTGGATTATTACACTTGCCTCCTAATTGCTTCTGTTAGCTCTCCATCTCACCAGTATTAAAGTCAAAGTCTTTCCAATGGCCTAGAACCCTAGCCCACCATGATCTGTCTTCCTTTATCTCTTACTACTCCCTCTGGCTGATTCTCTTCCAGCTGTAATGATTGCCTTCCCCTTCACTGGACACCCCAGGAACAGTGCCACCTCAGGGCATTGGTACTGGCTGTTCCCTTTGCCTGGAATGCACTTCCCCCAGATATCTGCAAAGCTTGCTTCTTCACCTTCTTCACTTCTTTGCTCAATTTCATTTCAGTGAGGCCTTCCCCAACACTTATTAAAGCTGCATGGGCATATGCACACATATGAACAAATACACTCACACATATACTTGTGTATCTCTAGGATAGGTGAATGAAAAAGAATGAATGAAATTATTAATTAATGAAAATGTCTCGGGATTTGGGCTTGGGTAACTGGATTAATAGTTGTACCACTACTCACTAATAGTGGAAATATGGAAATAGAAAAAGAGGAATAAGTTGAGGGATGAGGAAATTATTTTAGATATGTTGAAACATAAAGATGAAGATATTTTATGTAGAATGTTTGAGTTTAGATTTCAAGTTCTGTGTTAGTGATACAGGTTTAGGACTTATTAGAAGTTAAATTATGAAAGTTGAAATGATAAAGGAGGTTCACCAAAAAAAAAAAAAAAAAAAAAAAAAAA
>JAKSZT010054564.1:4764159-4924544 GCA_026826555.1 Tolypeutes matacus
AAAAAAAAAAAAAAAAAAAAAAAAAAAAAAGAAATGGTCAGAAAATAGGAGAAACAACAGAGCGTAGTCTCATAAAAGCCAAGAGAAGGTAGACTCATCCACAGTGTCAAATTTAGCAGAGAAATCAAGGACAGAAGTGTCCATTAATCTAAACAATTAGGTTGTTGGTTACCCTGGCAAGAACTGTTTCTTGTAGACTGGAAAGAGGAGAAGCAGGATTGCATAAAGAAGGAATGAGAGAGAAAAAAAAAAAAGAGGGAGAAAAAGAAGGAATGAAAAGTAGGAAAGTAGAGATAACCAAGGTAGACTTTTTGTTTTAAAAAAAAAATGGGTTAAGAAAGGAAGGGCTCTGCTGCCCTTGCTCCCTGCGGCTCCCGTGCCGTTCTCGGCCCTCGTGGCTTCTGCGCCCTGCTCTCGCCATGTCCCCTCTGCGCGGATCAACTCTCTGGCTCACGACCTCCACAACAACAGAGGAGATGGTCTTCAGTAATGACACGAGTCTCATCCGACTGGTTGAAGGCCTTAAAGGGAGAACTGATGATTTCACCTCTCAGAAAAGCGGAATTTCTTTCTGTACCTGAGCCAGCCTCTTCTCTTGGGAAATTCATTGAAACCTTCATTGGAGTTCCCAGCTTGCAACCTGCGCTACAGAATCCAGATTTGCCAATCCCTACTGTTATGTGAGCAAATTCCTGTAATAAAGCTCATAACGTTTACATTTATAAAAAAAAGAAAGGAAGGAATTACATGTAGCAGTAGGTAGGTGGGAAGGTTTGTTTTGGATGGGTGAGACCTTAGCATATTTGTAAATTAGGAAAGCCAGTAGAAATGAAGAGATTAAAGGTAATGAAAAGAAAGAGAGAGCATGATAGACTAAATTGTGGCATAATATGCAAAAGGAGAATCAGAGAAGGTGCTCAGGTAGAATGTGGGGTTAGCCTTGGGTAAGAAAAGAGATACCTATTCCCCTGAAACTGCAGAAAGAAAGTTAGGTGCAGATTTGATACTTTCCTGTCCAACCTCTCCACCTAGGTGTTAAGGGTATCTATGCCCAGTAGCCTCAGTTTTGGTAAACTGGAAGGAAATGATATCTGTTGAGAGTGAACATGAGAGGGAGGGGGCTTGAAAAATGTAGTAAAGGTTTGAAATAGTCAACAAGAGGAATAAGCATGAAAACATACCAAGAGCAAATAAAATATGTTCTGTTTTTTTTTTTTTTTTTTTGGGGGGGGGGGGGGGCTAACTTATTAGTAACCATAAAATTAATTTGTGGGCCCAAAAATCTGCAAAATTTTGCCATTTTCCTAAATAGCATTGAGCTATAGTAGCGAAATTGAATTATAGGATTGGTCCAAAGTTAAAATTTTACATGGCAGATATAGCAGAAATAAGAGTCAAAGGAGGCATGAGATGAAGTCAAGGAAACAACAGGGTCCAGGCTTGTTGAGAAGGAAGTGAGACCAGGAAGAGGAAAGTAAACTTTTGAGATCTTGAGAACTGAAGATCTCAGTGAGGTTGAAGCTCTGGTATTATGCATTGAAGGGCTTGAATGACCCAAAAGGAGAAGAAAATGATGATTGAGAGGATATTAGAGATTAAGATTTCAGAATAGGAACAGGTAAGATCCATGTCTGCCATGGAACTGAGTGACAGAAGTAAGTAGAGGTAAAAAGTATTTAGAGTTGAAAAGGTCAGGGTCACCCACGTCAATATTTAGTTCTTCCTAGATGATTGCAGGATCTTGAGGTGAAGAACATTGGACAGCAGTCGCCATGGTCCATAAATAAGTGTGGAAGAATGGCAGAATAAAATGGGTACGTGCCAGCAGCAGGCAGGTTGGAGGTACCCTGTGGTGTGCACTTCAGAGGAAGGGTTTTTGCATTAAGTGAAGGAATGGTGATTTGGAAAGGACAAGGCTAAAATACCATGAGGTCAGGTGCCAGGCCTGTTTTGCTCACCCCCCCCATCCCAGACTCAGTGTCTAGTACAGTGCTCTGTATATAGGTGTTCAGTAAATACCTTTTATTGATTTTATTGATTGTATTAGAAACACTCCAGAAGTCTGTAGGAGAGGCAGTGACTTGAGGAAAAGACATGTATAAGTGATACAAAGTAGAGGGGACATTCTGAGAAGTGGTTAAAGATGTAGAGGAGGTTGTTTACAGTAGAAAGTGGTGATTCTTGGTATTTCAAGAAAGTTAATAAATATATATTCAGAATCGAAGCATAATTGTGAAGACCTTTTTAGTACTGTAACTGTTTTAATTAGACTAAAGTATATAAGGATGATCTAGGAAAAAGCATTCTTTGATATTAAAAGTGCTTTTCTCACCTTAATCTGTTTTGTTAACAGAAAAAAAAAATGAACAAGAATTAAAAGATGAAGAAATGGATTTATTTGCCAACTACTACTCAGAATGGAAAGGAGGTAGAAAAAACACAAATGAATTCTATAAGACCATTCCCCGGTTTTATTATAGGGTAAGTGGTATCTAAGCAGATGTCTTTCAGACTTTATAAATGAAATGTATGTGCTCGCTTCGGCAGCACATATACTAAAATTGGAACGATACAGAGAAGATTAGCAAGGCCCCTGCGCAAGGATGACACGCAAATTCGTGAAGCGTTCCATATAAATAAAAAAATAAATAAAAAATAAATGAAATGTAATTTTTAAAAATGAGATCAGAATTTTATGTTTAAAAAAATAGGATTATATTTTAAATTTTATGTATTCTAGTTAATCTTATCACTACTATAAAACATTTTAGATCTGATAAAATCTTAAGTTTTGATATAAATTGGTATAAGAACACAAAGTTATTTGCCCCCCCCCCCTTTTTTCCTTTGGTCTGTCAGCTTTTCCTTTCCTCCTAATTTTTATTATGAACAATAACCATAGGTATTCTACTGGATTATGTTATCAGGCTGTTTTGTACTATACAGGTTTACTTGGCTGGTCAACCATTTTTAATTTTGCCTTTTACTAGTGTTACAAAGCATAAAAAATTTTAAGCTAAACTGAAAAATAGATTAAGAATGAAAAACTTAAACATTTTCATTTATGTACTTCCTTGTCTCAAAACTTTTAAGTGTAAGACCTTCAGAAGCTACTTACAGCTAAAAGTGAAGACTGCTGAAAAGAATGACCTATTTAATATTATGTAAAATGCAACCACCATAAAAGCATTAACTGTGGAATCTTAGCTGGAAGTCTCTTGAACCTGTTACCTTCTAAACTCAATCATTTATAACATTTACGAAGATAGTAAACATTTCGTTTAGCTGGCCTTCTGAGGGAATGAGGCCTAATTGATGTAAGTGAATTATCCAGATAATTAAAACTTATTTCTTCAAGTATTAACTTTTTTCATGTGAACCATTTTTATTGGAAACCTTTCTTTGATACTATATGCTTCTCAGCCTTTTAAGAATTATATGACTAATTCATGTTTGTTGTGGAAAAGAGAAAAATATATAACTAATCAAGCTATTTTCTATAACAACTTCACCCAGAGATATAAGTAAACATTTTTACATGAATCCTTTTATTCTGCATATTTGTGTGTGCATGTTATATGTCTAACAAAAATGGGATCACATCATACGCAATTTTCCTGCTTTTTTGCATCACACATTCTTAAACAGAGGCAACTAGACAACTGAATATTTTTGATAACTTGGAAAGGGATGGGAATTGACATTTATTGAGTGCTATACTATAGAACATTTTATATGATGTCAATTAATCTAGATTATCAAACAGTATCTTACTAACCCAGGAACAGCCATTAGATAGGAATGGCATGGCCCCATTCCTGAGCACAGGACTCAACTTTCTTGTATTTCCAGGACCAACCCGTTGTGCTCCACCCCTGTGGTTTCTGAATCTTCCTGTCTTCCTGTCTCTTCCTTCTTTCTGTGACCACTTCCGGATCCCTGATGGCTTCCTGTTTGCAGCTGTGGTTTTGTAGGAGGTTTTTTGCCCTGTTTCTTCTTCCTCTCTGTGGTCCCACTGCTTCAAAGGAACCACTTATCTTCAGTTACCACTTCTTTCCTTGGCTGATTAGCTGGTCGACTAGCCACTGTAGTGAAATCCCAGTCTCAGCCCCAGCCCCACTTCCACCTCGTAATGCTTCTTTCTTCTCCATTCCTTTTGATGGGAGGGATGGCATCTTAATTCTTGGAAGGGAAAGGTGAAAACCATAATGGCCAATTTGGAGTAAGGGTTACTTAGCTATATATAATGGGGCAAAGATGTAGATAAGGAAGAAAAGATCGTCAAAGCAAATTGTTCTAAGTCAGGTTGAAATGAATCATTTTTCAAGTCCTCCTTATGGAATTCACACCCGTTGGCGGACCCTCCTTGAAGGCCAACATAATAGACACTGTCTTAACATCTCCAAGAAGGAAGGTAATCAAGTCTCAAAACGCCTGCTTTCCTAAAACTGTCAATCTTCAGCTAGTCTTAATTAATTAATTTATTTATTTTTTATTAATTTCTCCCCCCCTTGCTGCTTGTGCTCGCTGGGTCAGCTAACCACGCCGTGCGGGCGGGCTTGCCTTCACCAGGAGGCCTTGGGAACCGAACCCGGGGCCTCCCATATGGTAAACGGGAGCCCTACTGATTGAGCCACAGCCGCTTCCCGTCTTAATTTAATTCTATATCAGTCTAAGGTGACAATGGAAACATAATACTTTTTTTTTTTTTTTTTAAGATTTATTGATTGATTTTTTTCTTTATTTATTCCCCCCTCCCTCAGATGGCTCTCTCATCTGTTTGCTCATTGTTTTACTCGCCTTCTCCAGGAGGCCCTGGGAACTGAACCTGGGACCTCCCACATGAGAGCCAAGTGCCCAACGGCCTGAGCCAACATCCATTCCCTGCAAGCTGCAGCTGGCTTGAAGCATCTGCTCATTGCAGTGGGGCCGTGTCTAGCTTGTTGCGGGGGGGGGGGGGGGGAGTGGAGCATCTGCTCGTCTTCTTTTAAGAGGCACCCTGACCTCCCATGTGGTAGGCGGTACCCAACTGGTTGAACCACATCCACTTCCCAACATAATACTTTAAAAATATAAAATGAGGGGAGTGCGTGTAACTCAGTGGTTGAGTACCTGCTTCTCATGTACAAGGTCCCAAGTTCAATTTCTGGTTCCTCCTAAAGAGAAAAAAAACAAGAGAACTTAAAAATATAAAATGAAACTGAGGCAAGGTTTGCTTTTTCAGGGCAAAGATCTGACCTTGCTCATCACTGAATTCTCTGCATCTGTTTTTGTTAAATAAATTTGTTAAATGAATGATAACTTAAAGTTAAGCAAAATTAAGATGAGATACAAGAAGTAATTTGAGGCAGTGGCATACATAATTTTTTTACTTTATTTTTTAGAGCATTTGTAGGTTTATAGAAAAATCATGCAAAAGTACACGCAATTTTCCCTATTATTAACATTTTGCATTAGTGTGGTACATTTGTTACAATTGATGAACCAATATTATTGAAATTACATTATTAACTAAAATTCATAGTTTATATTCATGTTCACTCCTTGTACTACTACTTTCTTAAGTGCAAGATTTCTTACGTGCAAAATATCATTGATCTTATCCTTATTTAGTGTGTTGTCTTTATGTGTGCTACAGTAAAACAAACAAAAAAAGAATAGCCATTATGTTCACTCACATATGCCCTCTGCCCTGAAACCAGTGAGTTCCATAATCCAGTTGTGTATTTTCCTGCCACAGAAGTTTTCTGGAACCAACTTCAATGACTGAGGATGTAGTAAGGCATAGTTATTTATGAGGCCAGATATATTTTAAATAATCCATAAAGGTTCTATGTAGAAATTAACAGTTTGTTTTTAGCTGCCAGCTGAAGATGAAGTCTTACTACAGAAATTAAGAGAGGAATCCAGAGCTGTCTTTCTACAAAGGAAAAGCAGAGAACTATTAGATAATGAAGAATTACAGGTAAGAAAGGAGTAAAATTTTGCTTTAAATGTTTACCATTTCTTATTTGTACTACTTAAATCATGCAGGATCTCATGTTACTTTAATGAAGTCGGTACTGCAGAGTGGGTGAAAGCACAGGCTCTAGAACATTGATTCCTGCCAGAATCAGCTTGTAAACTTGCATAAGCCTTGTCCCTTAAGGATAGTGGTTGTTGTTTTTTGTCATGTTGCTAGGTGATTCTAATATACAGCCAAGGTTGAAAACGACTGCTGTAGAGCAAGACCACAAGGGTTCACATTCTAGCCATGCTGTATGAGCTTAGGCAACAGGCTTAATATTTTTATGCTTCAATTCTTGTCTGTAAAGTAGGAATGATAGTACCTATGTACTATTATAGATACATAATATGTTATATGGATTAAAGAGATACCATATGTGAAAAACTTAGAACTTAGTAGCCACTCTTTAAATGTCACTATTTTTATTGTTATGTTATTAGTAATCAAAAGGATAATAGTGGATGAGGGTCATCTTAATATTAACTCTGCGATCAGAATTTCATTTTAATAGAAGCAACATATTTAACTACTTTTAAAATTTTGTTACTTTTTAACATCTGCATTTCTGCAATTCTCCTAAGAACTTATGGTTTTTGCTGGACAAATACCAGACACCACCTATGATTGGAGAGGAAGCAATGATCAATTATGAAAATTTTTTGAAGGTTGGTGAAAAAACTGGACCAAAGTGCAAGTAAGAATACTGTAATTAACAAAGACGTATGTTAGCTATGTTAAGCATTATAAATGCTTCAAGTAAATGTTAATGAAAATGTGAGTGAGGTAATATTTTGAGTTACTGAAGAAATTTAAAATAACTATCCAGAGTCCAGAAAAAAATTACATTAGTATGAAGTTATTAAAAGAAATAATATAGGTTATTTTTTATATTCTAGGCCTTTATTCTTAAGATAAAAGAATGCAAAGGCAAAACAAAAGAATGCATAGACTTAATATTTTAAGATTTTTGAACTATAAGTAGTCTCTATAGTTTTGACTTTGGTTTTTATTTGTTCAAGTTGATGCTGTTATTCACTAATTCATATAGAAATTATTTTCATATTATACTAGCAGATCATTTTAATATGTATTTCTTTTTCTTAGGCAATTCTTCACAGCAAAAGTCTTTGCAAAACTCCTTCATGCAGATTCCTATGGAAGAATTTCCATCATGCAGTTCTTTAATTATGTCATGAGAAAAGGTAATTCTCTTTTATTATACTCAAACTCCTATCTGGGAACCAATTAGGATTTTGGTCCATACTTTTATGGTATCTCCTTCATGTTAAACAACTAACTTACTAAGTTTGAATGATGGGTTTTCTTGTTTTTTGACCAAGATTTGTTATGTTTTTATTATGATTTCCTCCCGGAGCTTACCAGAGTTATGATTTTCTACCATAAATTTGGGTTCATTATTATAAAAAAACAAAACAGGGAGGCGGCTGTGGCTCAATCAGTGGGGCTGCCGTTTACCATATGGGAGGCCCCGGTTTCGGTTCCTGGGGCCTCCTGGTGGGGGCGGGCCCGCCCACACGGCGTGGTTGGCTGGCCCGGTGAGCACAAGCAGCAAGGGGGGGATGAATGAATAAATAAATAAAATCTTAAAAAAAAAAATTAAAAAAAAAAATCCCATGTACCTTAAAAATACTAGCTGACAAGGAACATCAAAAGCTAAACCAAGAGTTTTAATGTATGGTGATTTGAAATAATTTTAATTTTAATTCACTTGTAATTTTACTTCACCATTATATTACAGTTTGCCTAAGAAGACAGTTTCATTTCCACAACTATAGCATCATTTTCATGGAGCTTTTATTAAACAACTTGGAGTTGTTATGATTCCTAAGTACCATAATGATCCATGAAGTCCTTTATGTACCATCTTTAACTAATATTTGGTTACTGTAATTAACCTCAGTAGAATAAAAGCAGCTTCGTTGAAGGTATAACATTATGCTAGCTGTCCCAGTTTGGTGGGACACCAAGTTTAATAAGTAAAGAACAATTTCCACAGGGGTATCAATATCATTCTAGCTTTAGGCATGGTAGAATTGTTGAGATCTGTCATTAATTCTATGGTATGTTTCTTTTTTTTTTAAAAGATTTTATTTATTTATTCATTTCTCCCCCCCTTGCTGCTTGTGCTCGCTGGGTCAGCTAACCACGCCGTGCGGGCGGGCCTGCCCTCACCAGGAGGCCCCAGGAACCGAACCCGGGGCCTCCCATATGGTAAACGGGAGCCCTACTGATTGAGCCACAGCCGCTTCCCTGTTTCTTTTTGTTTTGAACAGTTTGTGAACTAATGAATAAATGTGTGAGAAGAAATATTTATAAAGTTATTGGATTAGCTTGTACTCTGATTTAGTTCATCTCCTTTAGCCCATATATGCTTAAAGGGTAGATCTTAATAATTACATTTCATTTTCTGGTTTATTGTCAGTGTGGCTTCACCAGACAAGAATAGGACTCAGTTTATATGATGTCGCAGGACAAGGGTACCTTCGGGAATCTGTAAGTATTAACCTACTTTTCATAATTAGTGTAGATTCCAAAAAATTATTAGTAGCTATTTTTTGTTGTAGTTCCATATTTTCTTTAATATAAATTTTTTTTTTTAATTTTTAAAGATACTTAGGTTACATAAATGTTACATAAAAAATTTAGAGGATTTCCATATGCCCCACTCCCTACCCCTGCCACACTTTCCCACATTAACAATGTCCTTCATTAGAGTGGTACATTTGTTACAATTGATGAACACATATTGGAATATTGCCACTAAGTGTGGATTATAGTTTACATTATAGTTTAATCTCTCTCCTGCACAATTTTGTAAGTTATGACAAGATATATTATGGCCTATATCTGTCATTGCAATGTCATTCAGGACAATTCCCATTTCCCAAAAATGCCCCCATATTATATCTATTTTTCCCTCTCCCTCCCTTCAGAACTTCTGGTGGCCAGTGCTTCCACATCAATGATAAAAGTTCTTCCATTCCTAGAATCAAAATAAGTCTATAGTAGAATAACAGTAAGTCTACTCTAGTCCATTGTTCATTCCCCAATCCTGAGGATTCTGGCATGGTGATGCCCAATCTGCCTCTAATTAAGAGGGGACTTAGATCCCATGGGGCATATGGATGGGACTATCTTGCTTGCAGTTGTAGACTCTTTCTGTTCCTTGGGATGGTCATTGTCCATCATCATCCTTTTGTTAGTTGTCCTGGGTGAGTCCAGGGAACTGGAGAGTAGGTGTTGTGTAACTCTTAAGATTCAGGTCCCAATTGGCACACGGAGTGCCCAAAGATTTAAGTCTCTTGGACATAAACCTGTCAACTCTAGTACTAACTCTCGGTGCAAAGAGAAGGGGCAGAAGAGCCATGTGTAGGGAAACAATTGAATCCAACTTTGTCACACTGGGGAGCATAAGTTCCAAGGTAGGGACCATTGGCAAGGTGCCAAATCTTGAGCTGTCAGCCCTGACAATAGTGTCTGGGTGTCTCCAGAGCCTTCAGAAACCCCGCTATTTGAGGCAGTATTTATTGTGGCAGTCAATGAGATCTTGCTGAGACGTGCATAAGCATAACCTCTGGAATGACCTCCCAACTCACTTTTTTTTTTTTAACTTTATTTTGTACATTTTATAATTGAAAATATAAACAATTAAAAACTAAAAAGAAAACACTGTTGAATAAAAACATGCATTTCTCAATTAAATGTACTGGATACATATAAATTTTTTTTGTTGAATCATACAATATATTGCACTATGTATTTGGTTCAAAATAACACAATCATATACTATTTGTCCTTTTGTGTATGGCTTGCTTCGCTCAACCTAGTGTCCTCCAGGTTCATCCATGTTGTCATATGCTTTACGATTCATTTCTTCTTACAGCTGCATAATAGTCCATCATGTGAATACACCACAGTTTGTTTATCCATTCGTCTGTTGATGGACATCTGCATTGTTTCCAAATTCTGACAATCGTGAATAATGCTGCTCTGAACATCAGTGTATAGATGTCTGTTCATGACACTGCTCTCAGTTCTTCTGGGTATATATCCAGTAGTGGTATTGCAGGGTCAAGTGGAAAGTGACCTGCCAAACAGTACTATACAGTGACTGTACCATTCTACATTCCCACCAACAGTGATTAAGTGTTCCTCTCTCTCCACATCCTCTCCAACACTTATAGTTCTCTGTCTTTTTAATAATGGCTATTCTGATAGGTGTGAAATGATATCTCATTGTAGTTTTGATTTGCATTACCTTAATCATTAGTGATGTGGAGCATTTCTTCATATGTGTGTTTTTTGTTGTTGTTTTTTGCCATTTGTATTTCTTCTTTGGACAAATGTCTATTCAAGTCTTTTGCCCATTTTTTAATTGGGTCATTTGTCTTTTTATTGTTGAGTTGTGACATCTCTTTATATATCCTGGATATTAAACCCTTATTGGATATTTGATTTCCAAATATTTTCTCCCATTCAGTCGGCTGCCTTTTCGCCCGTTTGATAAATTCCTGTGAGGTGCAAAAGTGTTTAATTTTGGGGAGGTCCCATTTATCTACTTTTTCTTTTGTTGCACACGTGCTTTGGGTGTAAGGTCCAAGAAACCACCATCTACTACAAGGTCTTGAAGATGTTTCCCTACATTTTCTTCTACTAGTTTTATGGTCCTGGCTTTTATATTTAGATCTTTGATCCATTTTGAGTTGATTCTTGTATAGGGAATGAGATAGGGGTCTTTTGTCATTCTTTTGTTTATAGATAAATCTGGTTGTCCCAGCACCATTTGTTGAAGAGACGGTTTTGTCCTATTAACATTAACTTGGTAGGTTTATCAAAAACCAGTTGACTGTATAGGTGAGGGTTTATTTCTGGGTCTTCAATTCTATTCCACTGATTGATGTGTCTATATTTATGCCAGGACCATCCTGTTTTGACCACTGTAGCTTTGTAATATATTTCAAGGTCAAGCAGTGAAATTCCTCCAATGTATTCTTTTTTTTTTTTTTTTTTTTTTTTTAATATTTTATTTATTTATTCATTTATCCCCCCCTTGCTGCTTGTGCTCGCTGGGTCAGCTAACCACGCCGTGCGGGTGGGCTTGCCTTCACCAGGAGGCCTCGGGAACCGAATCCGGGGCCTCCCATATGGTAAACGGGAGCCCTACTGATTGAGCCACAGCCGCTTCCCCCAATGTATTCTTTTTTATAATACGTTTGGCTATTCAGGTGTACTTTCCCTTCCAAAAGAATTTTGTAATTGCCTTTTCTAATTCTTTAAAGTAAGCTGTTGGGATTTTGATTACTGTTGCATTGAATTTGTAAATCAATTTGGGTAAGATTAACATCTTCACAATATTTATTCTTCCAGTCCATGAACACGGAATGTCTTTCCATTTGTTTAGGTCTTTTTAAATTTCCTTTAGCATTGTTTTGTAGTTTTCTGCATCGAGGTCCTGTCTTCTTTGGTTAATTTGATTCCTAGGTATTTTAGTCTTTTTGTTGCTATTGTAAATGGAATTTTTCCCAATTTTCTCCTCCGTTTGTTCAGTACTAGTGTACAAAAACATTACTGATTTTTGTGTGTTAATCATGTATCCTGCCAATTTGCTCAACTCATTTATTAGCTCAAGTAGCTTTGTGGTGAATACTGAAGAATTTTCCAAGGATATGGTCATGTCATCTGCAAACAGCAAGAGTTTTACTTCCTCTTTTTCCTGTTTGGATGCCTTAATTTTTTTTTTTTTTCCTTGTCTAATTGTCCTATCTAGACTTTCTAATACAATATTGAATAACAGTGGTGACAGTGGGCATCCTTGTCTTGTTCCCGATCTTAGAAAAGAAAGAAAGCTTTCAACTTTTCCCCATTGAGTATGATGTTGGCTGTGGGTTTTTCATATATGCCTTTTATCATATTGAGGAATTTTCCTTCTATTCCTATCTTTTGAAGTTTTTTTTTTTTTTTTTATCAAAAAAAGGATGCTGGATTTTATCAAATGCCTTTTCTGCGTCGATTGAGATTATCATCTAGTTTTTTTCCTTCAATTTGTTAATGTGGTGTATTATGTTGATTGTTTTTCTTATGTTGAACCAGCCTTGCATACCAGGAGTAAATCTCACTTGGTCATGATGTACAAGTCTTTTGATATGCTGTTGAATTTGATTTGCTAGCATTTTGTTGAGATTTTTGCATCTATGTTCATTAAAGAGATTGGTGTGTAATTTTATTTTCTTGTAGTATTTTTATCTGGCTTTGGTATTAGGGTGATGTTGGCTTCATAAAATGTGTTGGGTAATTCTCCTTTTCAATTTTTTGGAGAGTTTAAACAGGATTGGTGTTAATTCTTTTCAAAAAGCTTGGTGGATTTCACATATGAAGCCATCTGGTCCTGGACTTTTCTTTGCTGGGAAATTTTTGAAGACAGAGTCAATCTGTTTAAATATGATTGGTTTGTTAAGTTCTTGTATTTCTTATAGCATCAGTGTAGACTGATTGTGCATTTCTAAGAATTTGTCTGTTTCATCTAGGTTGTCTAGTTTGTTGGCATACAGTTTCTCATAATAACCTCTTATGATCCTTTTTATTTCTGTGGGGTCAGTTGTAACTTCCCCCCTTTCATTTCTTATTGTATTTATTTGCATCTTCTCTCTTTTTCCTTTGTTAGTCTAGCTAGAGGTTTGTCAATTTTATTGATCTTCTCAAAGAACCAGCTTTTGGTTGTGTTGATTTTCTCTATTGCTTTTTTGTTCTCAATTACATATATTTCCGCTCTAATCTTTATTATTTCTTTCCTTCTGCTTGCTTTGGGGTTGGTTTGATGTTTTTTTCCTAGTTTCTGTAGTTGTTCAGTTAAATCTTTTGAGTTTAGCTCTTTACTCTTTTTTAATATAGGCATTTAGGGCTATAAATTTCCCTCACAAGACTGGTGTCGCTGTATCCTCTAAGTTTTGATACGTTGTGTTCTCGTTTTCGTTTTCTGAATATATTTACTGATTTCATTTGCAATTTCTTCTTTGACCCACTGATTATTAAGAAGTATGTTGTTCAGCCTCCACATATTTGCTAATTTACTTTTTTCCTATTATTGATTTCTAATTTCATTCTATTATGATCTGAGGAGATGCTTTTTATAATTTCAGTCTTTTTATATTTATTGAGAGCTGCATTGTGCCCTTACATGTGGTCTATCTTGGAGAAAGATCTATGGGCACTTGAGAAGAATGTATAATCACTGAGTTTGGATGCAGTGTTCTGTATATGTCTGTTAGGTCTAACTCGTTTCTCTTATTGTTCAAGTTCTCTGTTTCCTTGTTGATCTTCTATCTGGTTGTTCTATCTAATGATGTGAGTGGGGTGTTGAAGTCTCCAACGATTATTGTAGAGATGTCTGTTTCTCCCTTCGGTTTTGCCAGAGTTTGTCTCATGTTTTGGGGCACCCTTGTTCGGTGCATAGATATTTATGACTGTTATATCTTCCTGGTGGATTGTCCCTTTTGTTAATATATAATGGCCTTCTGTATCTCATAACTTTTTTGCATTTAAAGTCTGATTTGTCTGAAATTAGTATAGCTACCCCTGCTCTTTTCTGGTTACTATTCGCGTGGAGTATCTTTTTCCAGCCTTTCACGTTCAGCCATTTAGTAACTGTATTAGTCAACCAAAGGGGTACTGATGCAAAATACCAGAAATCAGTTGATTTTTATAAAGGGTATTTATTTGGGGTAGAAGTCCACAGTTACCAGGCCATAAAGCATAAGTTTCTTCCCTCATCAAAGTCCATTGCCACATGTTGGAGCAAGACAGCTGCCGACGTTTGCCAGGGTTCAGGCTTCTTGGGTTCCTCTTCCCAGGGCTTGCCTCTCTCTGGGCAAGGCTTGCTTTGTGCCACAAGGCCAACTGTAGACTATAGGGCAAATGGCTTGCTTCTCTTCCCAGGGCCTTCTCTCTTTCCTCATGACCAAGCTCCTCTGTATGCTACTTCCTGGGGCTCCAGCTCAAGACTCCACATCACAACTCCAACTCAAAACTGCTCCAACATTGTCCTTTGCCATGCCTTTTATCTTCGATTCCCCACCCACCAAGGGATGGGGCTCAACACTCTACTGACTGGCCCAATCAAAGCCCCAGTTATAACTTAATCTTGCCCAGATGAACAAATCAGTGTACAAGCATAATCCAATATCTATTTTTGGAATTCATAACTTCATCAAATTGCCAAACTGCTACAGTATCCCTGGGTCCACGGTGAGTTTCTTGT
This sequence comes from Tolypeutes matacus, assembly GCA_026826555.1. NCBI lineage: Eukaryota > Metazoa > Chordata > Mammalia > Cingulata > Chlamyphoridae > Tolypeutes > Tolypeutes matacus. The sequence goes on from JAKSZT010054564.1 coordinate 4,778,442, forward strand.
AAGTAGCATATGGATGGCTTATGTTTTTTATCCATTCTGTCAGCCTATATCTTTTAATTGGGGAGTTTAATCCATTCGCAGTCAATGGTACTACTGTAAATGCACTATTTACTTCCTCCATTTTATTCTTTGGTTTTCATATGTCATATCTTATTTTTGTCTGTCTTTTTACTCTTTTGGTTATCCTCTTTGCTATTCTTTCTTCTATACTCTCCTCCAAGCCTGTCTTTCCTGTCTTTTTCTTTCAGGTTCTAAGGCTTCCATTAATATTTCCTGCAAAGGTAGATTCTTTTTTGCAAACTCTCTTAGTTTCTGTTTGTTTGTGAATATTTTATACTCACCTTCATATTTGAAGGACAATTCGGCTGGATAAAGAATTCTCATGGGAAACGGATGTGGCTCAAGAGGTTCGGCGTCCGTCTACCATATGGAGAGACCAGGGTTCGATCCCCGGTACCTCCCGGTTAAAAAACAACAACAACAAAAAAAAGAATTCTCAGCTGTCAGTTCTTCTCTTTCAGTATCCTAATTGTATCATACCACTGTCTTCTTGCCTCCATGGTTTCTGAAGACAAATCTGCACTAAGTCCTACTAGATGTCCCTAGTACTTGATGATTTGCTTCTCCCTTGCTGCTCTGAGAATTTTCTCTCTATCTTGGACATTTGACATTCTGAGTAGTATGTGCCTTGGAGTAGGTCTATTCAGATTTATTTTTGATTAGGGTTCAGTATGCTTCTTGGACATGTAAGTTCATTTCTTTCATGAGAGTTGGGAAATATTCAGCTATTAGTTCCTGAAATACTCTTTCTGCCCCTTTTCCCTTCTCCTCTTCTGGAACTTCCATGACATGTATGTTTTTGTGTTTTGTGTTGTCATCCAACTCTCTGAGCCCCTAGTAAATTTTTTCCATCCTTTTATTTCAATTTCAGCTGTTCTGTCTTCAGTATCACTTCTTTTTTCTCTCATTTCAAGTCTGCTGTTTTATGTCTCTAATGTGTTTTTGATGTCACCTATTGTTTCTTTCATTCCCACGAGCTCTGTTACTTTTCTGTTCAGGATTTCAAGTTGATCTTTGTGCTCACTCAATGTCTTCTTGATGTCATTCATCTCTTTAACCATATTGTCTTTCGACTCATTAATTTGATTTTTTTTTTTTTTTAAAGATTTCATTTATTTATTCATTTATCCCCCCCTTGCTGCTTGTCAGCAACCACGCCGTGCGGGCAGGCTTGCCTTCACCAGGAGACCCCGGGAACCGAACCTGGGGCCTCCCATATGGTAAACGGGAGCCCTACTGATTGAGCCACAGCCGCTTCCCATTAATTTGATTTTGAAAATTTGTGTGAATCTCGCTGATGAGTTCTCTCAAATTCTGCATCTCTTCTGGGGCTTTGATATATTCCTTTCTTTGGTCATGTCTTCTATTTTATTAGTATGGCTCGTAATTTTTTGCTGATATCTAGGCATCTAATTAGGATGTAGTTTACTCAGATGCTCAATTTTCTTTCTCTTTTGTAGGGATTTAGGCAGGGGCTGTGTGTTACCACTGCTCTTTGATTCTTCCCTCAACCTGGATTGTTAGGATTGTCCCTGCTGGTTGCTCAAAACTGGGCATTGGACCCAGTACTTGGTTGTAGACTCACTTTCTAGGGCCATGGGGAGGGAGGATGTAGAGGCTGGAAAAAGCCTCTCCTTATTTTTTATTTTCTCACATGCACTTCTTTGTCTGTCAGCAGATGGCACTCTTTGCACCTCTCCGTTCAATGCCTGGCCGGAGTGTATTTGTTGCAACATAGACCAGATCGATATGCTAGAGCTTACTGTCTGAAGGCTAGGAGCCTTGTAATTCAAACTTTCTCTGAGACAGTTCTCCAGCCTTCTCTGGCAGCCCCTCCCTTTTCTTGGCTAGGAAATGTTTCCACTCCCCTCTGAGTCCTCAAAAATGAGTCCCAGTTAGTAGAGAAGGAGTTTGGGAGGGTCGTATATCTTTAGCCCCTCGCTGGCTCCCAAGGCAAACAGTGGCATGGCCATACTTGGCCTGGAAGGACTCCTGGGACACAGCAGACCAAATTTTTGAGTCAAAAGCTGAGTCAGCCTTAGGCTGTGTCCCTCTCTCTCCCTTTCCTGGGATGGTAGATCCCTGGAGCCCCCTTTGTCTGTAGCTACAGGCCCAGAGGCCTGAGAATTCTAAAGTTTCTTTAGTGTGGGGGATGGTGCCAACAGCAGCAGCCACTGGTTTCAACTCACAATTTCCCTCCTTTGTCCCTCTCTGCTCTGGGCAGTGTCCAGCTTTTGCCTGGTGTCCTAAACTGTAGATCTTTTTCTAGACTGTTTCAGCCTGTTCTCTAGCTATTTTTCTGGAGGAGAAGAGAGTCCCTTTCTAGTCTGCCATCTTCCCAGAAGTAGCCCTGACTCACATTGAAGTCTCTTAGCCATATAAACTCATTTGTCTTTAGCCTTTCCCCATTTTGGTCCAAGTCTTTTTACAGTTGCATTGCTACCCATTGCTTGGTAGTAATCCCTCAGTGCCAGGGAAGCTCATCCCTGGGAGTCATGTCCCATGCTGAGTTTGACTTAGAGGCCACATTTGAGCAACAAGGAGGTTCTCAGCAGGTAACTCTTAGGCAACCTATAATATTAGGCTAAGTTTCAATTTCAAAAGAAAAGGTTCATAAGTACAGTCATCAATATCAAGGGCCCATCAATGGTCCATCCTCCTTCACTAGTCACTGCCCCTGTACTCAGAAGATTCTTACTGTCCCATTAGAGATTGTGACAGAACTCCCCAGGATGGGAATTCAATAATCTTTCGGTTATTGTGTGGATCTCAACCCACTGTGACAATGCCTCATGAACACTTGAACTCATTCCTATGCTTTATAGGTATGCCCCTGGTGAACCTCTTCCCATGCATTCCCCATCACTGACACCCTATAACAATGATCCTCCCCTGCCACAGTTGTAACCCTTTTGTGATCCAAAACTTCTTCAAAAATGAAGCCAACAAAATAACCAAATAAAATTAATAAGAAAATGAAATAATGATAGTTTTAAAAATGACTAAGAAAATACAAAAAAAAATTTTGAAATAATTAATTTTTTTTTAAATTTTGGCATTATATATTTCATCACTGTAAGATCTGTTGTCTTGTATGTACTGTGACATTTTCTGTCATTTATTCTCCCAGTGTTTTTTCATTTTATCTTCAAAGAAACTTTAGGTTACAGAAAAGTCACATACAGAATATAGGGGTTTCTCATATACCATAATAGTAGTTATTATTGGATGTTGGGGTTACAGGGGACTCTTATTTTGTTTTTGTTTCTCTGTTCATTTTTATTTTTATTTTTTTGCTTTTTTTTCCTAGAAACATGTTACCATAAAAAAATTTTTGCTGTTAACTGTAAAAAAATATCCACTTTAGATGCTTTTCTCCAACCTTTAAAAAATAAATAAATAAATAAATAAATAAATTTTTTTAAATAGATTAAGAATATAGTATTTTAACAGGATTAATAGTCACTGAACATGAGAAATGTATGGTTTTTATTCAACTGTATTTTCTTTATATTTTTAAATTATTGTTTATATTTTCAATATTAAATGTACAAAATAAAGTTAAAAATAGTAAAAAAAAATTTTTAATTAAAAAAATAATAATGTAAAAAAAATCACTGAACAAACACTGAAAAATATCAGCATGTGATTTTCAATATATATGGGCCAGGAATTTTCCCTTGTTTAGGAAGTCACAATAATGTGACTGTATTCTCACCTGTAGGTTTAGGGTTGCAAGGTCAGTTACCAAGAGACCATTTATTTCCTATTGGATACTCATGCTGCCAATGCAATATACCAGAAATGGGGTGCTTTTTTTTTTTCCTTTGGTATTGCATAGATGTCACATTGCTTTATTATTTCCTAATCAAAACAAATTCATTTTAAGTCACACTTACCAAGATTGCTTTCTTGTTCATTTAAAAAAATTTATAGTGAAGTATATCATTCATATATGAACATACATAGTTAAGTATATAGTAAAAGTTGTGAACTGACAAAACAAACATGCATATCATCATAAAAGGTTCCCATATATCACCCTACCACCAACACCTTGCATTGTTGTGAAACATTTGTTACAAACTATGAAAGAGCATCATCAAAATATTACTACTCGGGAAGCGGCTGTGGCTCAATCGGTGGGGCTCCCGTTTGCCATGTGGGAGGGCCCGGGTTCGGTTCCCGGGGCCTCCTGGAGGGGGCGGGCCCACCCGCGCGGGGTGGTTGGCTGACCCGGCGGGCGCAGGCGGCGAGGGGGGTATAAATGAATAAATAAATAAAATCTTTAAAAAAAAAAAAAAAATTACTACTAAATATAGCCCATATCTTACATTTGGTGTATTTTTCCCCCAACTCACCTGATTATTAACATTTTGTATTAGTATTATACATTTGTTATAGTTCATAAGAGAGAACGTTCTCATATTTGTCCTGTTAACCACAGGTCATCGTCTACCACAGGATTCACTATGTTATATAGTTCTATGCTTTGTACAGTCCATTTAAAGTGTACACTCAGTGGCTCTCATTTGCATCACAAAGTTGTGCTGTCATCACCTCAGTCAATTTTAGAACGTTTTCATTACTTCAAAAGAAAAAATCCCATATACCATTATACCCCCCTATTGTTGTCCTTTCGCATTGATATAATATCTTCTTTGCCATTGCTGCAAAAATATTACAATATTACTGTTAACTATCATCCAAAAGTTACATTAGTTGTAATTTTCCCATGTTTCACATATTCTTAACAATTTATAAAAGAATATTCTTATATTTATACTATCAACTACAACTTCATCCACCTCCAGAATCACTATGTTATAGTCCCTAGATCAGGGGTTCTTAACAAGGGGTCCATGAGCTGGAATTGAATTTCCAAAAAAACATTATATTCTTGTGGGAACATGTTAGTGCAGGTGTGATATATTTATGAAATAATATACAGTATAGTGTGGACTTAGTAAAGGGGTCCGTGCTTTTCACCTGACTGGCAAAGGAGTCCATGGAACAAAAAACAAAAAAGGTTAAGAACCCCTGCCCTAAATTATCCTTTAGCTTCCTTTCGATTGACATTTATGTCCTTAGACTACTCCTTTCAGCCACAGTCACATTTATAAGTCAGCAGTGTTAGTTATACTCACTATAATGTGTTACCATCAACTCTATTCATTTTCACACTTAGAGAGTAAACCTTAATAAAAATCTACATACATTAATCATCAGCTCCCATTCTAAACCCACATTCTGTCTCCTAGTAACCTCTACTCTAGAGTTTACCTCAGTGAGTTAACTTGCCATATTTAGTTCATATTAGTGAGACCATATACTAATTGTTCTTTTGTGTCTGCCTTATTTCATTCAACATAATGTCCTCAAGGTTCATCCATGTTGTCATATGCATCCCGATTTAATTTCTTCTTACATCTGAATAGTATTCCATTTTATTTATCCATTCATTGGTTGATGGACACTTGGGCTCTTTCCATATTTAAGCAATTGTGAATAATGCTGCTGTGAACATCAGTGTGAAAATGTGAATTTGTGTCCTTTAAGCCAGTACCATGATGCTTTTACCACTGTAGCTAAGCAATATGCTTTAAAGCCAGAAAGTGAGGGACCTCTAATGTCATTCTTTTTAAAGATATTTTTGGCTATTCAGGGCCCCTTATCTTTTCAAATAAATTTGATAATTGGCTTTTCCATTCCTGGGGGAAAAAAGGCTGTTGGGATTTTTATTGGGATTGCATTAAATCTGTAAATCTGTTTGGGGAGAATTGACATCTTAACAATATTTAGGCTTCCAATCCATGAACACAAAATGTTTTTCCATTTATTTAGGTCTTTCTTGATTTGTTTTAGCAATGTTTTGTAGTTTTCTAAAAACAGGTCCTTTATGTCCTTGGTTAAGTTTATCTCTAAATGTTTGATTATTTTAATCACTATTATAAATGGAATTTTTTTCTGACTTCCCCCTCAGATTGCTCATCAGTAGTGTATAGGAACGCTATTGATTTTTATGTATTAATTTTGTATCCTGTCACTTTGCTGAACTCATCTATTCTAGTAGCTTTGTTGTGGATTTTTTGGAACTTTCTAGGCTTATATTGTTCCTTTGACTGGGCCATATCCTCCTGTTTCTTGGTATGGATTGTAATTTTTGTTGGTGTCTTGGCATCTGGCTTACTAGATGTATTTACTCTGATAGCAGTTTCTCTCTTTAATTTACCACTTTATTGCCCTTTTCCCTTCCTGGTTGTGTAGTAGGAGCCAAGGATGTAGTTGTTACTGTAAGCACTGAAGGCTGATCCTGCCCACATTGCCCAAGAAACTGATGAAGCTTGCCCAAAAGACTGATGAAGCTTCATGGCACTTCCTCTCCTGCCTCAGGCGGGGATGGAGCTGCAGGTATGGGCAACAAACTAAGCCAAGCAAGTCAAAACTGACCACAGTTGTCAGGTAGACTGACTTAGCACTAGGCTCCTCCTCCCCTACCAGGAGTGGGAATGGACCCTCTGGAATGCTCAACAATCTAATCCTTATGGGCCTAAAGCACCTGCAATTGCTCTGAGAACTGAGGGATTACTGTCCCTTCTGCCTTTTAAGGGTTGGGAATGGAACCACAGGCGACCAACAGACCAATCCATGCGGGCCAAAAGCACCTGCAGTTGCCCATAGAGTTGAGGAAACACAGCTCCCCGCCTATCCTATTGGGGGGTGAGGGTAGAGCCACAGGCACCCAACAGTCCAGTCCATTCAGGCCAAGATTGCCTGCAGTTGCCCGGAGACGCTGAGGAAACACCAACCCCCTCCTATCCTCTTGGGGGTGGGGGTGGATCCACAGTCTGTGCAGCCCGAAAGTGCCTGCAGTTGCGCAGAGGCTGAGGAAACACAGCTCCCTTCCTCTCTCTGTTTTTGTTTGTCATGAAGACTAAATTCACCCTGATTTTTAAAGGACAGTTTTGCTAGATAAAGAATTCTTTGGCTGCCAGTTTTTTCTTCTCTTTCAGTATCTTAAATAATTCATACCATTTTCTCTGCCTTCATGGTTTCTAGTGAGATATTAGTACTTAGTCTTATTGAGGTTCCCTTGTATGTGATGCATTGCTTTTCTCCTGCTGCTTTCAGAATCCTCCCTTTTTCTCTGGTATTTGTCATTCTGAAAAGTAGGTGTCTCCAAGTAAGTCTGTTTGTATTTATTCTGTTTAGAGTGCGTTGTCGTTCTTGGATATTGATATTTATGTCTTTCATAACGGTTGAGAAGATTTTGGTCATTTTTTCCTCAAATATTCTTTCTGCCTCTTTTCTGTTATCATCTCCTGCTGGGAACCCGATAACATGTGATCTGTCTTTCATGTTGTCATTCAGATCCCTGAGAACTTGCTCTATTTTTTCAGTTCTTTTCTCTTTCTTTTCTCCTCTCTTTTCAAGTTCAGATTCTTGGTCCTCCATGAATTATGTCTTCCATCAATTCAAATCTGCTGTTATATGCCTCTATTTTTCTTTTTAGGAGGCACTGGGGATTGAACCTGGGACCTCGTACATGGGGAGCAGGCAATGAACTAACTGAGCTACACCCGCTCCCCTCTAATGTATTTTTAAGGTCTTCAATTGTGTCTTTCATTCCCATAAACTTTGTTACTTATCTTTGCAAGCTTTCAAATTGTTCTTTATTATTACCCAGTGCCGCCTTCTTTTATGTCAATTTCATTCATATGTATTAGTATGCATACAATCCATCCAAAGTATACAATCAATGGTATTTGGTATAATCACATAGTTGAGCATTCATCAATCTAATAATGATTCAGCAATCATTATTAGAGCATTTCCTATATTTCAATAATAATAATAATAAACAGATAAAAAAAAGCTCTACCTCTTAATAATCACCTCTCATTCTCTCTATGCTTCCTCTCCCATACATAGCTGCTATTGTTTCCATCTTTCTAATTTATTTGTATTTATATTTTGTATAGATGGAGTCAAACAATATGTAGTACCTTTTGTCTAGTTTATTTCACTTAGTATATTTCCTTTTTTTCGTTTACCCTTAATGGAAGATTATTAATATATTACTATATACTACTGTCCATGTTTTTGCTTTGGTAGTATTTTTGCCTGATATTAACATCTTGTAACACTAATGTACATTTATTCAGTTTCAAAGAAAAACAGTCTTATACATGCAATATTGCCTATACTCATATTTCACCCGAAGTTTCGCTATGCTCTACAGTCCCATGTTATACTTTTTAGCTATCCTTCTAGTAATATATATGACCTTAGACTTTCCCTTTCAACCACTGTCATACCCATATATTATCACTGCTAGTTACAAACACTGTGATATGCTTTCATCATATCTATTCATTTCCAAAGATTTACAAATAACTTTTTTTACCAATTCTGCACAGATTAGCCCTCAGCTTTCCATTCTCTAACCTCATTCTATTTTCTGGTGACCTATATTTCTAGTTATTAACTCCGTAACATTTATGTAATCTAAGGTTCTTTAAAAGATAAAAATAAAAAAGTATATTAAAAAAAAAAGGTTACACAATATATTTAGTTCATAATAGCGCAGTCATACAGTATTTGTCCTTTTGTGTTTGGCTTGCTTCACACAACATAATGTCCTCCAGGTTCATCCATGTCATATGTTTCACAACCTCATTTCTTCTTACAGCTGCATAGTATTTCATTGTATGTATATATGTATATCCCACAGTTTATCCACTCATCGATTAATGGACACCTAGGTTGTTTCCATCTTTTCACAATTGTGAATAACACTGATATGAACAGATGTCTGTTCATGTCACTGCTTTCAGTTTTTCTGAATATATAGTAGTGGTATTGCTGGGTCATGTGGCAAATCTATATTCAACTTCCTTAGGAACTGCCAAACACTCCTCCACAGTGGCTGTACCATTCTATATAACCACCAACAGTGAATAAGTGTGTCCTGTCTCTCCATAGGAGAAACACTTGTAGTTTTCTATCTTTTAAATACTGGCCATTCTAATAGGTGTGAAATGATATCTCATTCTTGCTTTGATTTGCATTTCCCTAATCATTGGTGATGTTGAGCATTTTTTTCGTTATTTTGCCATTTGTATTTCTTCTTTGGACAAATGTCTATTCAAGTCTTCTGCCCATTTTTCAATTCGGTCTTTTGTCTTTTTATTGTTGAGTTGTAACATCTCTTTGTATATCCTGGATATTAAACCCTTATCAGACATGTGATTTCCAAATATTTTCTCCCATTGAGTTGGCTGCCTTTTCACCCGTTTGACAAAGTCCTTTGAGGTGCAAAAGTGTTTAATTTTGAGGAGGTCCCATTTATCTATTTTTTCTTTTGTTGCTTGTGCCTTGAGGTGTAAGGTCCAAGAAACCACCACCTACCACAAGATCTTGAGGAAGTTTCCCTACATTTTCTTCTAGTAGTTTTATGGTCCTGGCTTTTATAGTTAGGTCTTTGATCCATTTTGAGTTGATTCTTATATAGGAAGTGAGATAGGGGTCCTCTTTCATTCTTTTGGTTATGGATATGTAGTTCTCCCAGCACCATTTGTTGAAGAGATTGTTTTGTCCCAGTAACGAGGACTTGGTAGGCTTGTCAAAAATCTGTTGGCCATAAAGGTAAGGGTCTAATTTTGGACTCTCAGTTCTATTCTATTGATCAATGTGTCTATCTTTATGCCAGTATCATGCTGTTTTGATCCCTGTAGCTTTGTAATATGTTAAAAAGTCAGGCAGTAAGAGTCCTCCCATATCGCTCTTCTTTTTTAGCATGTTTTTGGCTATTTGGGTGCCCTTTCCATTCCAAATAATTTCATTAATTGCCTTTTCTATTTCTGTAAAGCAGGATTTCAGGATTTTGATTGATATTGCATTGAATCTGTAAATCAGTTTGGGTGGGATCGACATCTTCACTATATTTAGTCTTCCAATCCATGAACATGAAATGCCTTTCCATTTGTTTAGGTCTTCTTTGATTTCTCTTAGCACTGTTTTGTAGTTTCCTGCATATAGGTCCTGTACATCTTTGGTTAAATTGATCTCTCGGTATTTGAGACTTTTTGTTGCTATTGGAATTGGAATTTCTTTTCCTGATTTCCTCCTCAGATTATTCGATATTAGTGTACAGCAACATTACTGATTTTTGTATGTTGGTCTTGTATCCTCTCACTTTGCTAAACTCATTTATTAGCTCAATTAGCTTTATTGAAGACATTTCAGAATTTTCTAAATATTGGATCATGTCATCTGCGACTAGTGAGAGTTTTACTCCCTCTTTTCCTATTTGGATGCCTTTATAAAAATTCTTCTCAAATTGCTGGAGTTAGAACTTCTAGTACAGTGTTGAATAACAAGGATGACACTGAGCATCTTTGTCTTGTTCACAATCATAGAGGGAAAGCTTTCGACCTTTCCCTATTGAGTACAGTGTTGGCTGTGGGTTTTTTCATATATGCCTTTTATCTTATTGAGGAACATTCCTTCTATTCCTGTCTTTCAAAGTGTTTTTATCAAGAAAGGATGCTGGATTTTGCCAAATGTCTTTTCTGCATCAATCAAGATATCATGTGGTTTTTGTCCTTCAATTTGTTAATGTAGTGTATTACATTAATTGATTTTCTTATGTTGAACCACCTTCGCATACCAGGAATAAATCCTATGTGGTCATTAAATATAATTCCTTTAATATGCTTTTGGATTCTATTTGCAAGTATTTTGTTGAGAACTTTTACATCTATGTGCATTATAGAGATTGGTCTGTAATTTTCTTTTCTTGTAATATCTTTATCTGGCTTTGGTACAGGGTGAAGTTGTCTTCATAAAATGTATTGGGTAATATTCCCCTAACCTTCAATTTTTAAATTTTTTGGTATGATTTCATTTATTTAATATGTAAAAATTAATCAATTTATAAAGATGAAATTAGATTAGTATTTATGTAGGGCTGTGGAAGGATAGAGGGATTGCAAGGTGACTGGTAAGGGGTGTGGAGTTTTTCTTTTTGGAGTAATGAAATTGTTCTAAAACTTTTTTGGTGATGAAAGCACAACATTGTGATTATACTAAGACCTATTGATTATACACTTAGGATAGATTGTATGGTATATGAATAGATCTCAATAAAACTGCTTTAAAATAAATAAATATACAAGAATAGCCAGAAATAGCAGCTATGTAGAGCAGTGGGAGCATAGAGAAATTGAGAGGTGATAAATCTTTTGTCTGTTTTTTATAATTATTATTGAAATAATGAAAATGCTCTAATAATGATGGAAGTGATTTCAATTTTTTAGAGTTTAAACAGGATTGATGTTAATTCTTCTTGAAATGCTTGGTAGAATTCACCTGTGATGCCATCTGGTCCTAGACATTCCTTTGTTGGGAGATTTTTGATGACTGATTTAATCTTTTTAAATGTGATTGGTTTGTTTAGTTCTTGTATTTCTTGTAACGTCAGTGTTGGTTGTTTGTACATTTTCAGGAATTTATCCATTTCATCTAGGTTGTCTAATTTGTTGGCATACAGTTTCATATTATCGTCTTAGGATCCTTTTTATTTCTTTGTGGTCAGTTGTAACTCCCCCCCCCCTTTCATTTCTGATTGTATTTATTTGCATCTTCTCTTTTTTTCTTTGTTAGTCTAGCTAGGGGTCTGTCAATTTTATTGATCTCAAAGAACCACCTTTTGGTTTTGTTGATTTTCTGTATAGTTTTTTTCCCCTCAATTTCATTTATTTCTGCTCTAATCTGTATTATTTCGTTCCTTTTGCTCACTTTGGGATTGGTTTGCTATTCTTTTTCTAGTTCCTCCAGGTGTTCAGTTAGGTCTTTGATTTTAGATCTTTCTTCTTTTTTAATATAGGCGTTTAGGTGTGTAAATTTCCCTTTCAGCACTGTCTTTGCAGAATCTCTTTTTTTTTCTGGTTTTTAAAATTTTATTTGCATATTAAAAATTGTGCATTCCAATAATTAAAATAATTTGGACAACAAAAAATGGCACTTAAGTAAACTGCATTTTACACCTGTAGGACACCTTGGGCCAGCTTTTGCTTTTACTTTAGATGTCACTGTCTTCCCACCCATCTTCTTCCTTTGGTAACATGCAAGTTCTTTTTCTTACCTGCTAACCAGACAGGCAAATGGGAGAGGCAGGTGCAGCCTTCCTTGTCAGTAGTTTGCAATTCTTAAATTGAAAAGGGGCAACACAGTCGTTTACACTTGATCCAACCTCTTTGCATCTTACAAAGTTAACAGCTAAAAGAAGTAAAATAAGACAGTGCCTGGGGAATGTACAGAGCATATTGGTGGGACATGCCTCGTTACAGTTTGCCTGCTTGCTTCTCCTGTTTGTTCGTTTCTTTGGAAGGCAGTGGATTTTTCTCTTGCATTTCTGTCTTCTTCGATTTCAATTTATTGAATTTCTCAATCTCAGCCATATTGGGTTTGTCAGACATGATCGCAGAGGAAGCCGAGCGAGGCACACAAGCGAAGAGAAGTCTGGTCTGTGCAGTGGCTGCCACTGAGTGCCCCATAAATTTTGATAATTTCTGCCCTCATTTTCTTTCAACTCAAGATATTTGCTAATTTCTCTTACAATTACTTCTTTGACCCACTGATTATTTAGGAGTGTGTTTTTTAGCCTCCACACATTTGTGAATTTTCCCCTTTCCTGTCTATTTTTTATTTCCAGCTTCATTCCCTTATGATCTGAGAAGGTGCTTTGTACAATTTAAGTCTTTCTATATTTATTGAGACCTGCCTTATGACCCATCATGTGCTCTATTCTGGAGAAAGATCCATGAGCACTTGAGAAGAATGTATAAACCACTCTTTGGGGATGCAACGTTCTGTATATATCTGTTAGTTCTAGCTCATTTATCATATTGTTTAGGTTCTCTGTTTCCTTGTTGGTCTTCTGTCTAGTTGTTCTATCTAATGGTGTGAGTGGTGCATTGAAGTCTCCAACTGTAATTGTAGAGATGTCTGTTTCTCCCTTCAGTTTTGCCAAAGTTTGCCTCATGTATTTTGGGGCACCATGGTTGGGTGCATAGGTATTTATGACAGTTACTTCCTTTTTGTGAACTGTCCGTTTTATTAATGTATAATGACCTTCTGCATCTCTTATAACTTTTTTTGCATTTCAAGTCTGTTTTGTCCGATATTACTATAGCTACCCCTCCTCTTTTTTGGTTACTGTTTGCATGGAATATCTTTTTCCAACTTTTCACTTTCAGCCAATTTGTATCCCTGGAGTCTCTTGTAGACAGCATATGGATGGCTCATGGTTTCTTTGTTTTTTATACATTCTGTCAGTGTATATCTTTTTTTTTTTTTTTTTTTTTTAAGATTTATTTTTAATTTATTTATTCCCTCCCCGCCATTGTTTGCCCTCACTGTCTGCTCTCTGTGTCTATTCACTGTGTGCTCTCCGTGTCTGCTCGTCTTCTTTTTAGGAGGCACGGGGAACCAAACCTGGGACCTTCTGTGTGGGAGAGAGGCGCTCACTTGCTTGAGTCACCTCTGCTCCCTGCTTTGTCGTCTCTCACATTGTGTTTCCTTTTTTGTGTCTCCTTATTGCATCATCTGGTTGCATCAGCTTGCTGTGTCAGCCCATCATGCCAGCTCACTGTCTTGCTTATCTTCTCCAGGAGGCACTGGGAACCAAACCTGCGATCTTCCCTCTGGTAGGCGGGAGCTCAATCACTTGAGCCACATCCGCTTCCCAGTGTATGTCTTTTGATTGACAAATTTAGTCCATTCACATTAAATGATATGACTGTAAATGCATCACTTCCACCATTTTATTCTTTGGTCTTCATATGTCATATCTTCTTTTCATCTAATGTTTTACTTTTTTTGTTATCCTTTCTGATAGCTTTCTCTTCTACACACCCTCTGACCCTATCTCTCCTTTTTCTTTCGGACTGTAACTTTAATGCTTCCTGCAATGCCAGATTCTTTATGAATTCTCTTAGTTTCTTCTTATTTGGGAATATCTTAAACTCACCTTCCTTCCTTCCTCCCTACCTCCCTCCCACCAGGGATTGAACCCGAGACCTCGTACATGGGACGCAGGCGCTCAACCACTGGGCTCCACCTGCTCCCTTAAACTCACCTTTATATTTGAAGGATAATTTTGCTGGATAGAGAATTCTTGGCTGGCAATTTTTTCTTAATTATCCTAATTATATCATACCAGTATCTTCTCTCCACCATGGTTTCTGATAAGAAATCTGTACTAAGTCTTAGTGGGTGTTTCTTGGAATAGGTCTATTCAGATTTATTCTGATTGGAGTATGCCTTGTTTTTTTGAGTATGTAAATTCATTTCCTTTGTGTGAGTTGGGAAATTTTCAGCCATTATTTCCTCATATACTCTTTCTTCCTCTTTTCCCTTCTCCTTCTGGAACTCGCATGGCATGTATGTTGCTGTGCTTCATGTTAACATTCAACTCCCTGAGCACCTGTTCAATTTTTTCCATTCTTTTCTCTGTGTTCTTCTCTCTTCAATTTCAACTGTATTGTCTTCTGTATTGCTTATTCTTTATATGTCATTTCGAATCTGCTGTTGTATACCTCTTTTTAAAGATTTATTTTATTTATTTCTCACCCCCACCCCTCATTGTTTGGGCTCGCTGTCTGCTCTCTGTGTCCATTTGTTGTGTGCTCTGTCTGTCTGCTTGTCTTCTCTTTAGGAGGCACTGGGACCCAAACCCAGGATCTCCCATGTGGGAGAGAGGAGCACTCCCTGCTTTGTTGTGTCTCTCATTTTGTTTCCTCTTTGTGTCTCCGCATTGCGTCCTCTTGTTGTGTCAGCTTGCTGTCTTGCTTGTCTTCTCTAGGAGGCACTGGGAACCAAACCTAGGACCTCCCATGTGGTAGGTGGGTGCCCAAATGCTTGAGCCACATCCACTTCTCTCTAATATATTGTTTTTTTCTAATATTTTTTTAAATAAAAAAAAATTTTTTTTTTCCTAATGTTTTTTTTTTTTTTTTTTTTTTTTTTTTTTTTTTTTTTTTTTTACTGGGAGGTCCCGGGGATTGAACCCGGGTCCCTCCATATGGGAGACGGACGCTCAACCAGTTGAGCCACATCCGACCCTCTAATATGTTTTTAATCTCATCTAGTGTCTTTCATTCCCATAAACTCTTATTTTTCTATTCAGGTTTTCAAATTCTTCTTTTCGTTTGTCCATTGTCCTCTTGATGTCCTTTATCTCTTTAGCCATATTGTCTTTCAACTTATTGATTTGATTTGGGAGATCTATATGAATCTCATTGATTAGGTGTCTCAAATCCTGTGTTCATCTGGGGCTTTGATATATTCCTTTGCTTGGGCCATGTCTTCCATTTTTTTAGTATGGCTTGTAATTTTTGGCTAATGTCGAGACATCTGATTATGATGGTGAGTTTACTTTGTTCCTCAATCTCTCGCTCTCGTAGGGATTTAGGAAGCTTTGTGTTTCTGCCGTTATTTGATTCTTGGTTCAACCTGTTCTAGCTCTTTAGGATTATCCCTGTTTTAGTTGATCAAATTCAGACCATGGACCCAGTAATGTTTTTCAGACCCACTTCCAAGGGCCTTGAGGAGAAGGCTTAGGCCTGAAAAAGCCTCTCATTTATTTCTATTTCCTCACATGTACTTCCTTGGTCTGCCAGCAGATGGCACGGCATCATCCTTCTCATTTCAAACCCTGGCCAGAATGTGTTTGATGCAACACCTTCGACAATAATGGGACAAAGAATCTTGCCTCAAGGTTATTCAGAGCCTAGCAAATCAAAGTTTCTCAGAGGCTATTCTCTAACCTTTGCAGGCAACCCCTTCCCTTTTTGCAGGTAGGAAATAATTCTACTCCCTTCTGCTTCCTCAACGATCAGTCCCAGTCCTTAGGGAGAATGTTTGAGAGAGATGGATCTTTTTTGCCCCTTATGGCTCCCAGGGTAAACAGTGGTGTGGTCCTAACCAGCCTAGAAGGACTTCTAGGATACCACAGACCAAATTTGTTGACCAAAACTTGAATCAGCCATAGACTGCATCCCTCTCTCTCTCCTTCCTGGGAAGGTAAATCCTGAGGCTCCCTCTGTCCATAGCCACTAGCCAGAGGCCAGAGAATTCAAGCTTTCTGCTCTGAGGGTGGGGAAATGTGTGCTGGCAGCTGTAGCTGCAGTTTTTAGTCACAGAGTCTTCCTATTGTAATTCTTTTCTTTTGCCCCTCTCTTCTGGGTGGTTTCCCACCTTCCCTGTCCTAAATCCTAAAATATTTTTTTCCAGATTGTTTCTGCCTGTCCTCTAGCTATTTTTCTGGTGAGAAGTGAGTCTTGTGTCTCTAATCCTCCATCTTCCTGGAAGTGCCTTTGTGTCATCTTAATATTCTTTATCTCATTAGTCAAGTTTCCTTCAATTCCTTGATTTAGGAGTTTTGTATGATTATCACTGCTTAGTTGTTTTTTTGTTTTTTTTTTTTTATGATTTATTTTATTTAATTCCTCCCCGCCCCCCATTGTTTTTCTGTTTTTTTGTTTTTTTTTTTACCTACCAGAAAAAAGCATCTGGGATGTAAATTTATTATAGTTAAGACTTAGACAAATTACAAATTATTCAAAAATGACAAAATCACAACTTAATATTACCATATATAATGGTTTTTCCTTATTTATTCATTTATCCCCCCCTTGCTGCTTGTGCTCGCTGGGTCAGCTAACCGCGCCGTGCGGGCGGGCTTGCCTTCACCAGGAGGCCCCGGGAACTGAACCCGGGGCCTCCTATATGGTAAACGGGAGCCCTACTGATTGAGCCACAGCCGCTTCCCTATATAATGTTTTCTATTGGTGTTCTGGTATTTTTATCTTATAATTTATTAGTTTTATGACTAGTAACTTCCCCTAAATATCTAATTTTTATGATTTGGTACATTCTGAAGAATTATGAAAACATCATTTTATAAGGAAAATAAATAGTAACTTATATAGGTGTAATGGTCTACAATTTAGGAAACACTTTCACATTTTAAAAATTTAACTGGATTCTATAAATTCTTATGGTACAAATAGGACAGGTATTAGAATTACCATCAGGCAGAAAAAGAAGCCCTTGGAAATGAAGTGATTTGCTCAAGGACCCTCAACTTCCATGTAACTGCCAGAACTCAAACCCAAGTCTTGTGATTCCTTGCAATTTTCCACAGCACATTTGTTCTGCCTATTAAGATTCCTGTGTTTTAGTTATCATTTCTGATCAGGCTTAGTGAAAAACTATGGCTGTTGGGTCTCACTGAGACTGTGCCTGTGGTGAGCCCAGGTTTGCGAGAAGTAACTGGGAATTTCGTCCTGAACAAAAATGCTATCAGTTGTTTTGTCCACAAGGTCAAAACTGAAGAAAAAACGTGTTGTCAGACTCCATGGACCGCAAGAGGCAAATTCTGATCCTTCTTTAAAGGCTGGAGGCTTTAAAGTTAAAAAATAAATAAAATGTAATGAGGGTTTTATTCAAGTATCTCTGATGTTAAGGTTCTCTTGACAGGGTATTATGCTTAGTTTGACTGTTTTGAAGAAGTAGAAGTTGAAACTTACAAAAAGAGGCATTTAAAAAATCATTATTTTTGCAGTGACTTTCCATGTGTGTAAAAAAGGTGCTATTTAATGAACAAACATTATACAAAACTATTTGAAAAAATTTTTGTTTATAAGATGATTTCTCTATAAATATTGAGAGAAATTAAATCTTGCTTTTATGAATGGCTGATAAACTCAGCAAACTAAAATACTCTTATAAAGAGTATTATTTCACCAAGACACTTCAGAACCAAATCTTAGTAATCTTCAGAGAATATAACACTGATTCCTGGATCATTATCATCATTTTCAAGTTTATCGTTGTCTTCAGTAATACATTTGCCACGTGCTTTTTCTGGGTTTCTTTTCTTCTTATGAGTATATGATGGGTTATTTTCTTCTTTGATCTTGGGATGTAAGTTAGTAATAGTTTCCCTTTCCAAAGCATGTTGTAAGCAGTTGTAAAGTCTTTCAATTCTCTTCTTGTTTTCCTCCATTTTTTGATTTGCTATATTTACCAGGAAGTCGATATATTCCTCTGTCACCATCAGTTTTCCGTTATGGCTTAATGGAACTTCTAAGCCATGTGTACTCCGGACAGCCAACATAATCTTTCCTCTCTTTCCCACTGTTATGCCAGAGTTCCTGAAACCAGAATCTATTGCCGCAGCGTGCAGAATCTGTGCATCCTGCAACTGTCGACACTGCACATGAAGAACAAATGGTTCAAATTTCAAAATGGTATCAGCACTTGCTTTCTTCAGAGCTATAATCACATCATCTTTTAAACAAGATTTGTGCGTGACCATTAGCCAGCAACAGTTTTGCTTTTGAACTTCAAAACCATTTATACCCCCGTCTAGGAGGAGAATGCGGCCAGCGCAGGAGCTGGTGGTGAAAAACTGGTCTCGCACGTTCAGGAACTGCACAAGCTCTACCACGTCCTCGTCCACACTGCCCTTCCGGCTGAGGTCCGCTTTGCCCAGACACTGCGCCTTCCATCTCCTGAACTCTGCACTGCGATCCATACGATGAGGGATTTAGGGTTCCCCCCATTGTTTTTGTGCTCACTGTCTACTCTCTGTGTCTTCTGTGCCTGCTTATCTTCTCTTTAGGTGGTACCGGGAACCGATCCTGGCACCTTCCAGAGAGGGAGAGAGGTGCTCAATCTCTTGCATCACCTTAGCTCCCTGGTCTGGTGCCTCTCTTATTGTCTCTCCTCTGTGTCTCTTTTTATTGCGTCATCTTGCCGCACCAGCTCTCTGTGCGGGCCAGTACTCCCGCACGGACCAGCTCTCCTGCATGGACCAGCACCCCATGTGTCTCCTGCGCGGGCCAGCTCTCCTGCTTAGACCAGCACTCCGTGAGGGCCAGCTGTCCGCTCAGGCCAGCTTGCCGCATGGGCCCCCTTACCACCAGGAGGCCCCAGAAATCAAACCCTGGACTTCCTAAATGGTAGATGGGAGCCCAGTCGGTTGAGCCACATCCATTTCCCTGATTAGTTGTCTTAAATCCTGTGTCTCATCAGGATTTTTGGTTTGTTCCTTTGGCTAGGTCATCTCTTCCTTTTTCTTAGTATGTCTTGTAATTTTCTGCTGATGTCTAGACATCTGAATATGTTGGTGAATTTACTTAGATGGTCAATTTCTCTCTTGCTTAGTGATTTGTTTCACAGCTCTTCTTTGATTTTTTTGTTCAACTTATTCTAATTCTTTAAAATTGCCCAGTTTAAGTTATCTAAATAGTTCCAGGGACTCAATATTGGGGCGCAGATCTGATCCAAGGGATCTGGGATAAGATACGCCATAAAGCATTTTTTTCTCCTTGCAGTTTCTCAGCCTGCCAACAGATGGCACTCATCAGCACATCTTTCCATGGAAGTGTTTCTTTCAACCTCCACTTGCCCATGATTCTGGTCTGGCCAGAGCAGAGATTCAAAGTGGGCTTTGCTGGCTAAACTCACTGAGGATAAACCACTCACTGCCCTCTCCACACCTTCCCTCTTCACAGAGAGGAAGAAGTCTGGTCCCCTCTGTTAGCTGCAGTGAGCCATGGGTTTTATACAGGCTGTTCACCTTGATAGTGGAGGATGGATGCCATTTCTGGCCACAGGGACTTATAACTTACGGTTTTTGTTTCTGTTCCTTGCCCTCCTGGAGAATGTGCAGCACTCTCCTGGTCTGCAGATCCCCAAAGCAGCTCCTTCAGACTACTTTTTGCCCTTCCTCCATTGTTTTTGTGAGAGTTGAGCCCCTCTTACTCCAATACCATCTTCCTGAAAGTCCAGACATGTTTTGGCTTCTCCAATGGGAATTTATTAGGTTAAAAGTTAACAGTTCTGAGACCGTGAAAATGTCCAGTGAAGGCATCATCAGAGATGCATTCTTCCCGAGCTGCAGCTGTGGACAATCAGACAATGGTGTCATTTGCTCATCTCTCCCCTCTCCTCCATGCCTTGTTGTTGTTTTTAGCTTCTGGTTAAAGTGGCTTCCTCTCAGCTTCTTTGCTCCATCAACTACAGCCTCTGGTTTCTGGGGCCTTCTTTCTCAGCCTTTGAGTTCTTCTGTGTCTCTGTAGCTTTTTTCTGCATCTGTGGCTTTTTATTCATCTGCTTATAAAGGACTCCATGAAGGATTAAGACCTACCTGGGTCATGCAATCTAATCAGAGACCCTTAACAGATGTAATTTTTTTTTTTTAAGATTTAATTACTTTTATCCATTTTTTAACCCCCTTCCCCCATTTCTGCTGTTTCTTTTGTCCATTTGCAGGGCAATTCTCTGTGTCTGTTTCCTGCTCTCTCTTCTCATCCTTCTCCTCCTGTCTTCACTGGGATTTGATCCTGGGAACCTCTGATGTGGCAGAGAGGCATCCTACTGCCTGTGGCACCTTAGTTCCTGTTTTTTTGGTGCATCTCATCTCGGCTCTCCCTTTTGTCACTCTCCTGTTATGTCATCATCTTGCTGTGTGGCTCAGCGGGGCCTGGTGGTGCACCCACTTGCAGAGCCTGGCAGTCCACAAGCCTTCTATATTTTTCTTTATTTTTACTGGGAGGTCCCAAGGTTCGAACCCAGGTCCCTCCATATGGGAGACAGACGCCCAACCATTTGAGCCACATCTGCCCCCCAAACAGATGTAATTTAA
This sequence comes from Tolypeutes matacus, assembly GCA_026826555.1. Lineage (NCBI taxonomy): Eukaryota > Metazoa > Chordata > Mammalia > Cingulata > Chlamyphoridae > Tolypeutes > Tolypeutes matacus. The sequence goes on from JAKSZT010054564.1 coordinate 4,799,224, forward strand.
TCAGAAGGTAATTTAATAAAATCCAACAGTAGATTTACATGCATAGGAATGTATCAGCTTTAAGTACAGGATTATCTGGTGTCCACCCAGCTTCAAACTGTCACAAACCTCATATTCCAAATGGCTATGCTTCTTTTATGTGTGGTATCTAAATTACGTAGACATGCTTCTTTTCAGCTCAGGCATTTTTTTCCCAAAATATGTAGATTTTTTCCAAAATATGCAGGGGAGGGGAAGGGAATTAGGTATAATGTGAACCAGTTTAATCACAAACAATTTTTCCAAATAAAAGATTAAAGTAATGTAAATTCCTCATAGCATTGTGGTATGATTCTTCTTATAATTTGTTGCAATCTGTTTTGTCCAGGTTTCCTTAGAAATATTCTTTTCTCTCATTCTGAACATTTACACTAAAACCTTTCCAGGTACCATCCTTTAAGGTTCAGACCAACTTGAGAATAAAAGGCTCTTGCCTCTGCCTGTATCTCTCTATTAAAGGAGATGTAATTAACAACTGTTAATGCATATTCAGCGGTTAGATACTAGAGTACTTCTCTAGCTCTGAGAATTCTTGCCAGCAATTAGTTTGGTTTACAAAACAGTCCTTTATTACTTCTTGTTTTGCCTCTTTCCATGGATGGAAACAAAAAATTGAAAGACAGATTGGGGTGCGGGTGGGGAAAACAACAGTATATTTCTATAGTTGTTTTTTAAAAGGAATAATTTCACCTTCTTACAATGTAAGAAAACATTTCTCTAGAAGAAAATCTCCCAATTTTGGCATTTTGTCTTTTGAAACCAGACTTTGTATCTTCCTAATTTAAAAGAGTGATTTCCATTTCCTGGCTCCCAGAAACTTTAATATAATAAATGTTTACAGTTGTTTTAAACTGCCTTTTTTTAAAATAAAAAAAAAAAGTGATTTCTAGCGCCAACATCTATAATTTGAGTGAAATATGCAAACTTTCATTCACTTACTAAATTTTACTAATTTACAATAAGAGCTTATTGAATACAGTTTGTGCCAGGTACTATTCTAAGCCTTACTTTCATGAGGACTTTTTCCTAGCAGAGCAGGGAGATAGACATTAAATTATAAACAAGAAAATTTTAAATAATGACAAGTCATATGGAGAAAATAAAATATGGCAGTGGGAAAGAGTATGACTGGGGAGAACTACTTTAAATAGGATTTAAGAGGCACCTCTACTGTAGTGATGTTTGAGTTTTAGGTGTGAAAGATGAATTAGGCGGCCAGCCTTATAGAAGATGCACTACTGAGGGAACAGCAATGCAGCGTCTCCAAGGCACAGTTACTCCTTACCTGTTCAAGGAATGGAAAGAAGCCAGTGTGGATAGAGCATATGAGCAAGGGTTAGAGTAACAGGAGAATTAAGTCAGAAAAGTAGGCGGAGACCACATGTAGGACCTTTTAGGCCATGGTAAGGAGTTTGGATTTTATTTTGAGGTTAATGGGGGGCCATTGAAAGTTTTAAGCTGGATCTATTAGGATACAATTTACATTTTAAAAGGTTACTCTGGATGTTGTATGGAAAATGAATTGTAAGATGCCTAGAATGCAAACAGGAATACTTAGAAGGCTACTGTAATAGTCCAGGTGAGCAATAATACTGCCTCAGACCAGGGTGTTGGCTATAGAGAAAACCAGAAATAGATTAATTCAATTTATTTTCTAGTTACCTCCTCCTTCCCCACCCACTCTAAAACAACAACAACAACAAAACTTGCTGCTGGACTGGATGCTGGATATAACAAATTGGGAAAAACATATGAAACCAATCACAGACAAAAATGGTCAATTATCCTAATATATAAATATCTCCCAGAAATTCAAGAAGAAAATGGCTGCTAACCCAATAGAAAACTGGGCAAAGGATATAAATAGTTTGCAGAAAGTAATATACAAATGCTTCTTAATTATAAGAAAAGATTTTTTTCACTTATAACAAGAGAAATGCAAAATAAATCTATACTAATACAGTTTTTTCAACTATTAGATGAACAAAGATCAAAAAGTTTGAGAATGCTTTTAGTGAGGGAATGTGAAATAGGTCATGGGTTCCTAAACTTTTTTAGTTTAGTTTCTTAGTATCTCAGTAATTTTTTACAGCACCTCTAGGCCAAAAGAAATACCCAACTAGTTAGTTATAAACAACTCATAGGCCATTTGAAAAATTAATACACATAAATTGAAAGAAAATATTTTTTACTTCACCATTAACTAACAATTACAACTACTAAAACCCTTGAATTAGATGTAGAACAGTAAATGACAGTGACTGTTTCCAGTTGAGTTTCACGTGGTTCCAGCTTTATCACAGCAACAACCAAAAACCTAGCTTTGCAAAGATTGACATCATTAAAAGGCATATACTGTCATATAACATTGAAAATGTGAACCTTGAGCTAGTAGTATGTGTAGTGTCTGATGCCCATATGTGTAGCAGTTTGGCATCATTTATGAATTCCAAAAATAGACATTGCATTAAGTTTGTAAACTGGTCTGTACCTGGGCATGATTAAATTGATTGGGGCTTTGATTGGGCCACGTCAGTAGGACATTGGGTCCCTGCCCCCTTGGTGGGTGGGGACTCAGAGAAAACTACACAGCAGCGAAGAGACTTGGAGTTTTGAGCTAGAACCTAGGAAGTAAGCACACAGAGGAGCAGAGCAGCTGAGCTCAGAGAAAATTGAGCCCCAGGGAGAGAGACAAAGCTGGTCACCTGATAGTCTACAGCTGATCTTATGGAGAAAACAGAGGAGCTAAGCAAGGAAGGAAATAAGCCCTGGGAAGAGAGGAACCCAGGAAGCCGGAACCCTGGCAGACATCAGCAGCCATCTTGCTCCAACATGTGGCAATAGACTTTGGTGAGGGAAATGACTTGCGCTTTATGGCCTGATAACTGTAAGCTTCTACCCTACATAAATACACCCTTTATAAAAAAAAAATGATTTCTGGTATTTTGCATCAGCACTCCTATGGCTGACTAATACACTATGTTTCCATCAAAATTTTAAAATATCCTTCTGCATTGCTGTGAGTTCACTTTTGCACTCTTGGGGCATATTCCTGCAGTTTTGAAACCATGGAAATAGCCTTAACATTGCTGGTAAAAGTATATGACCAATGTAGCTCTTAGGAGGAGGTAGGAAATTTGCCAATATCAAAATTATAAACACGCATACCCTTTGACCCAGCAATTCTATTTACAGAAATTTGTCCTATAGATATTCTCCTATAACCTCTATGAATGAAAATGAATCAGGTTAATCCTTATAGCACTGCTTCTAGAATAGCAAAAGACTGGAAACAACGTAAATGTCCATCAATAGAGGATTACATAGATTATAGTACATACATGCAATAGAATAATAGTAGCTATTTGAAATAATAAAAGCACTTTGAGTCCCAATATAGAATTACTTTAAGATATAATGTTAAATGATAAAAGACACAGAATTTATATGGTATGCTGCTACATTTTGTGTAAAAAAGGGAGAGAAAAATAGGCACTTATTGGCTTATATATGCAACAGGTATCTTTGGAAGAATAAATTAAAAGCTGTTACCTCCCCAAATTACCTCTGGGCAGAGGAATTAGGTGCAAGACTGAATACCTTTTTGTTACTTTTGAATTTTGAACTATATGGAATGTATTATTTAACCAAAAAGTGAAAATATAAATACAACGTAAATTAGAAGAAACAAACTAATATAACCAACAATCATGAATTTCTTTCATTAAGGTAAAATTAAATAATTCTGGGGGACTGAACTTATAGTCAGACATTTGACACTTTGCAAGTTTTGTTTTGTTTTGTTTTTCAGGATTTAGAAAACTACATATTGGAACTCATCCCCACTTTGCCACAATTGGATGGGCTGGAAAAGTCTTTTTATTCCTTTTATGTTTGTACTGCAGTTAGGAAGTTCTTCTTCTTTTTAGACCCTCTAAGAACAGGTAAAATAAAATTTTATTTTAGATACTATGAGAATATTATTATTTCCAAGACTCAATAACTAGAAAAAAGTCTTGAAAATGTCATTTAATTATTTTCCTAATATGTCATTGCCTAAACCTGGCCAATTTCAAGGGAGTAGAACAGTTAAAAAAAAAAAACAACAGCAGTGTTTTGGTTTAGATTTATATAAAGATCTTTTATGACTTAGTGGCGGCACTAACTAACCAGCTATGTGACAGTGGGCATGTCACCTAACCTCTCAGTTTCTTCAATTTAAAATGAAGTATGAACTGGGTAACCAATCACTATGGCTTCTCTCAGTTCTAAGAAGCCAGTGATTCCTATGATTTGCTGCCCTTGATGTATGATATGTCAAGGTTTGTTCTCTTTTTGATGAAAAGTACATATTTAGGAGCTACATTAAGCCATGATGTATCTTTCTCTTTCTCAAGTTAACTATCCTATGTGGGGATCAGAATAGCAGTATGCTTTATCAAATGTTCTAAACTGCTCAGACTTAAATACATGTAACTGAGACCAAGGAAGGGAGAGAGAAGGCCCAAATTAAAGTACTTGATTCTCCTCTGTTCTTGAAAATCCAGCTGTGAGTTCATCACAGTATACACTAGCTGACAATTTTTTTTTTAACTTCTTCTCTCTGGACACATACACATCTCTACCCTTTGAAATCTTATAAAATAATAATAATAGCTAATAATTTTGACCTTTTTTTATGTACCAGTCACTGTGCTAAACATTTTACATGGATTCTTTCATTTGTTCCTAATAACCACGGAAGATCCACATTTTATGCATGAAGCAACTGAGATTTGGATTGATTACATCTTTAGAAGTGGCAAACTCCTATCTATTTGCTCTTAACCATGCCTCTTATTGCTTCCTATTCTAGACCCTTTCACTGAAAAATGGAATCTCCTTGTTTATCAGCAGTGTCATATCTATATTCACAAACTTTTTATCTGATATATAATTTTAGAATTTACTGCTTAGATTTATATTTGGGGGTATACAAGTAAACATGCAAAGAGATTCTATTAATGTTCCCTGCAGACTTCCCTTTTCCTGGCAATTTATAATGACTTCAGAGCATAAGAGCTGGGATGCTTTAAAGTATCCCTTGTGTAACTGCTTTTCTTTTTTTTTTTTCTTTTTTATTTTTATTTTTATTTATTTATTTATTCATTTATCCCCCCCTTGCTGCTTGTGCTCGCTGGGTCAGCTAACCATGCCGTGCGGGCGGGCTTGCCTTCACCAGGAGGCCCCGGGAACCGAACCCGGGGCCTCCCATATGGCAAACGGGAGCCCCACTGATTGAGCCACAGCTGCTTCCGTGTAACTGCTTTTCTAAAATAAGACTTTTTAAAATTAAATTCCTTGTTTTAAAAATGATATTAAGAAATTGTGTTTCTTTGTTATATATAGGGAAGATAAAAATTCAAGATATTTTAGCATGCAGCTTCCTAGATGATTTATTGGAAGTGAGTATGTTTTTAAACTACTTAATTATGTCACTTGACAGTTGCTATCTTCTCATTATGTTTATCTGTTCATTTAGCTAAGGGATGAGGAACTGTCCAAGGAGAGTCAAGAAACAAATTGGTTTTCTGCGCCTTCTGCCCTCAGGGTTTATGGTATGTCCCTATAATAATACTAAAATTTGAATTATCCATTTCTCAGTTAATTAGTGCTAAGAGAACAATTTTATATATAGCTAGTTTACCTTAAGATCAAAGAATTCTAATTACCTTTAGATCTAGTATTCTAGATTACTAAAGCTTACTTGTTTAAATACCAAAATTTAAATTTTCTGTAATTCTTTTTAAGATATTAGATTTTCTTACTCTTACGTAGAACATACAGAATGGAATTTGATATTTGCTTGTTGACTCAGGAGATTCATTATGAACATCAACTGTTGTCTTAAATTGTGATAAAATGCTGCTGTCAGGCCACAGGGCAAGTTGTTCTAGGATCTGGTTTGCTCTTTTATTGAATTTCATTAGTCTGCTATATTATTCTGTTGGATGGTTCTTCTCACTCCTTCATGGCATCCTTTACGTCTGCTTTCAAGTGCCAGAATTTCAGTGCTTTTTGTTGACACCTACCTCCATCTCATATAGAAACATAGGGAAATTCTGAAAGGTTGAAAACTAAAAACAATGATGTAAATGCAATAGTCCAAAAGCCATTGCTTTCATACTGGTTTTCTTTAACTGGCTCTGGCTTAATGGGTGTTTTTGATTCAGACTGCAGGGTTAGGGCACAACCCTGACTATAAAATATTTAGTTTGAAAATTAAAATACTAACAATAAAAAGAACTTTGTTAATGTCTATCCTTCTGTGTTTTTGAATTAAAATTTATTTTGGTCATAAGTGTCTTTTCATCATCTTTCTTCCCAAGGCCAGTATTTGAATCTTGATAAGGATCACAATGGCATGCTCAGTAAAGAAGAACTTTCCCGCTATGGAACAGCAACTATGACCAATGTCTTCTTAGACCGTGTTTTCCAGGAGTGTCTTACTTATGATGGAGAAATGGTAATAATTTAAATCTCATAAATTTTTTTAGGCTCCCACAGATTTCACAAGCCTTTTTCTTGAGGTGCTACAGCATTATTTTCATATGAGTGTATGACAGTATCTTTTGAAAAGTATGAATAAATCACATTCTTTGAGATTTGGATCCTTTGATCTTAAGGTAAATGTGCTTAAAAACGTTTTTCCTTTAGGGCTCAGGGCAAGTAGAAAATTTTAACACTTTGTTCATGTTGCTATCAATGTACCTATTGTAGAAGTATGATGAACTAGTAAAGACTAATCTGATAAACTGGTGTATCCTAGACTGTTTTCATATAGGTGGTACAGTCATTAAATTGCAAGATCAGAGTACAACATATGCCATGATTTAAATCTAAGAATCATGTTGTATTACTCTTTATAAGAGGTGCTAAGTAGCTGAAGATTAGCCAACATGCAGTTATCCTTTTATTACTGTGATGCTAAATACTTGAGAAGGAAATCTCTGAATACCATTTTTAAGTCACAATTCTCGTTTTAAAAACATGTTAAGGATCTGATAAGTTTTCCAAATAGATGCAAAAGTCTTATTGTCAGAAGAAAAGACGTGTTAAGTTTTATCTTTTAGCTGTAACAGCAGTTTGCCAAATAACACCATTGTAAGCCAACTGCAAAGGAAAAGGGAAGAAGCACAGAAACTCCTAACTTTGTGACTCCCACAGCTGTCAACAGTGACATGAGGAGATTTTAGTATATTAATGACTTCTGGTTTATAAAGAAAATTGGAGGCCACAACTATGAATGGAGTTATACCATGATAAGGCTGCATTTCTTTAACTCTTTATACTGCAGTTTATGCAGAAAGGATTCTCTCAATCTTGGCCTTACAAAATCCTTTCTAAAAATACAAAAATTTTTTCTAGGTGAAAATCTCAAATATTCTACTTCAAAAAAGTAATCTATGAATATCCCTAAAGCTATCTGTATATTTTTAAAACTACCTTTAAATAGTTTTTTAAAATCATCTGATTTTAAACTATTTCAAAAGCTTTTAAAATAAACTACTATATTCTAATTAATGTATTCTATATTGTCTTAGTTCCAGATAAACACTTTTTTCAAAATGATCTGTTCACACTTTTCAAGATACTGTTACACACTCATGAAAATGAAGATACAAATTTAGTGGCAAAGTACAATAGGTTACTTTCCTGCCCATTTCAGAAGTATAATGAAAGAAAATTATATTTTCACATAGCAAGTCTTTCATAAGAAAATGAGTCGGGGGGCGGATGTGGCTCAAATGGTTGGGCGTCCGTCTGCCATATGGAGGAACCTGTTCCCAGTAAAATAAAAAAAATAATAATAATAAAAAAAAAATCTATAAGGCGCATGGGCTGCCAGGCTCTGTGTGCCGCTGAGCCGTCGGGCCCCGGGAGCCATGCAGCAGGATGATGACGTAACAGGAGAGAGACAAGACGAGATGCTCCGAAAGCTCCAGAAGCCAGGAGCTGAGGTGGCGCAGGCAGCAGAATACCTCTCTCCTACATCGGAGGTCTCCAGGATCGAATCCTGGTGAAGACTGGAGGAGGAAGATGAGAAGAGATGGCAGGAAACAGACACGGAGAATTGCCCAGCAAATGGACACAAAAACAGCAAATGGGGAAGGGGGGGTTTAAAATGGATAAAGTAAATAAATAAAATCTTAAAAAAAAAAAGAAAGAAAATAAGTCATGTCCCCAAAACTGTCCTTTACATGTTAACTGTGTAGACTTCCTAGAAACCAAAGAATGCAGATGGTTTTCTCATTTCATATTAAAAAGAAAAATTAAATTTTCCACCTCAGATTAAAAAATAGCTTCAAATAAGCAGATATTCACTTAAAAACTTAATTCCAACCAAGGCCTCTAATGAATGTCATTTCATCTCTATAGGACTATAAAACCTACTTGGACTTTGTTCTTGCATTAGAAAACCGAAAAGAACCAGCAGCTCTGCAATATATTTTCAAACTTCTTGATATTGAGAACAAAGGATATCTGAATGTCTTTTCCCTTAATTATTTCTTTAGGGTAAGTCTCATTTGTGTAACCAAGTCATTGTTCCATAAGATATTTTATACACATTTTGGCTTACATTACCTACTTAGTAACAAATTTTTAATGTAACAAAGATGTTTGCATAACAGATTGCAGAAGTAAGTCAAGATCTATTTAAAACAGGGGTTCTTAACAGAGGGTTCGTGACTTGAGTTGAAATTCAAAATAACATTATTCTTGTGGGGACATGTTGGTGCAGGTGTGATATCTTTATTAAATAATACACAGTATAGTGTGGACTTAGTAAGAGGTCTATGTTTTTCACCTGACTGGCAAAGGGGTTCATGGAACAAAAAAGGTTAAGAACCCCTGATTTAAATAAAAGAAATATAAATGGGCTAGACCAAAGCTGAATTGATTAGATGTAGAATACTGAAAAAGTATGTAAATGGATGCCAAAGGCTGTGCTAAACAGGAGATAAAAGCAAGCATAAGAAATTCTGTGCTCTTGGTAATCAAAGACTAGTGTGTAAAATCCTATAGAAACGTTTAACAGTTCAGAAAAGGTAGCTCCTTTCCACAGAAGTTGCAGACCTCTTTTAATTAAAAACAGAAGTAAAACGAAATTTTAAATTGGCCAGAATTATGTGCCAATTTTAGTGTGAAACAGATTTGCTGAAGCACTTATTTTGTACCTTAATTGGTCTCAAAGAATAACATGATGAGCTATGAAGTGTAATTTGTGTCTGATAAGCATTCAGATGCAGCAGGTATAAAAGTAGGAATGTCTGCCCTCATAAGACAAACCATTCCTTAACTTGAATATTGACTTTTCCACTTGATGGAATAGTTCTATTCAGTTGTATTCTACTTCATTACTGTATTTCCATAGAAAATTTTTAGAAAATGGTATGATTTTTATGTGGTTAAGATCAACAATAGGAATAAATGTTTTTTTAAAAACATTAAAAATAACATTTTCACATTTGTCATAAACTATTGCCCCCAAGGTGTTTCTTTTCCATTTTAAAACATTTCAGTATTGTTTAACTAACTTCATCTGGTTTTTATAAGTTTCATCATATATATTTCATAGCATGTTAAATTCTCTAAGGCCTTCCCTTATGAATTTTTAGATAGTAATTACAAATATTAGAAGGATAAATTAGTTTCCTTGTTAGAATGCATTTTTTAAAAAATTGAATGTTTATGGCCTTAAATCAATTGCTAATCTGAAAGGATAATACCACCCCATTATAGGAATATTCCCACATAAGGCAAAACTATTAAATGAAAATTCCATTTTAGAAAAACAAAGTAAATGTATCTTTTGGAAACTACTCAACCCTTTTTCATTAAGATTCCTTTTTAGTATAGTATCTTCTACTTTTAGCATATTAAATTTTGTTTAAAAATACATTTAAAACATTTCATATATGTATCGATTTTATCAGCTTTTTTAGGTTGGTTGTATGGGCTAAGGTAAGAAGTTTCTGGTGCTGAGCTGTATAATCCTGGTCTGGTTGTAGGGTCTTTGTACCTCTATATTCTGGTGATAAGAAACGCCTGCATGGAGCACTTTAGCTCATACCATCAAGGTCCACCACTTAAGAATAGCTAAAAGTGTACTCAGAGATTCAAATCTATTTCTGTGTATACTCTGTGTATTACTCTGATATAATCACTGTTCCTCATACAAAGCAGACACTTGGAACATATTTATTTAGTTCAGGGGTTCTTAACCAGGGATCCATGAGCTTGAATTGAAATTCAAAAGAACATTATTCTTGTGGGGACATGTTGGTACAGCTGTGAAATATTTATTAAATAATATACAGTATAGTGTGGACTTAGTAAGGGATCCATGGTTTTCACGTGACTGGCAAAGGGGTTTTGGGAACAAAAAAAGAACCCGATTTAGTTGAATATTTACCAAGAATTTGTTTTGTTTTGTTTTGTTTTGTTTTTTACCGGGAGGTCCTGGGGATCGAACCCAGGTCCCTCCATATGGTAGATGGACGCCCAACCATTTGAGCCACATCTGTCCCCCTTTACCAAGAATTTTAAGTCTCACCTTCCACAGAAAACACCATCACCTAAAATATTAATTCAACTGAATCACTGTTTCTTCAGTCAGTATTTTTTGGGTGAAGTTTATAAAAAGGAAGAATTTGAGGGAAATCTGCCTCCAGTTTTTTGGTTTTTTTTTTTTTTTTAATTAAATAAAGGGCAAGCTGAGGGATAGGAAGGATGGTGATGGATTGGGGGTTTAATCAACGGTAGAGGTGTAAACTGTGTTCATAGAAAATGGGAGGAGTAGGTCATAACAATAATTGCTGTGTAGTATGCAGCAATCTGCAATCTTGCATCATTTTCTTCTGAAGTTTGAAATAGCTAAGATTTAAACTAGAAGAGTATGGGAAGTGGCTGTGGCTCAATCGGTGGGGCTCCCGTTTGCCATATGCCATATAGTTCCTGGGGCCTCCTGGTGGGGGCGGGCCTGCCCGCACGGCGTGGTTGGCTGACCCAGCGAGCGCAAGCAGCGGGGGGGGGATGAATGAATAAATAGATAAAATCTTAAAAATAAAAACAAACAAACAATAAATAAATAAATAAATAAACTAGAAGAGTAAATGGTTACACTGACACAGTGTTACAGTTTTGCTGACTGGGAATGGAGCAAGATCTAGGAACTTGAGAATAGTGGCAAGAGTGGTTGAGACAGCGAGGTTCGTGGTCTGTTAGGAAAGGAAGAGGAGCTTCTAAGAAGGTGCTAACTGGGGGACAGGGGAGATGTTACTGTATAATTTATTCACTCATTTATTTCTACTAAATACAGGCCATACAGGAACTAATGAAAATCCATGGACAAGATCCTGTTTCATTTCAAGATGTTAAGGTTATTTTTTCCTTTAAATTTACATAATACCTGATAATCACTTATATTAAATAGTATGGGAAAACAACTCATAAATTATTAAGTATATACAGATTTAGGTATTTATTTTTCTGAATTGATATATAAATCATTAGAAACTGGGACTACATTTGGACTGATACTTGATTTGTGTAGCTTATCATTTTGTGTTCTCATTGGAAGCATTCATTCATTTTAATTGAAAATTAAGAGAATCAACATAGCCTGCATCCTTTGGCCGTCTAGTCCACTGTAAAGTGAATTTCTTTAGGAACTGTTTAGGCTAGATTATGCTTTGGTCTGCTACCAAAGGGTCTGTTCACTTTGGTATTGGATTTAAGGAGACATCAATCCTCCAGTATGAAAACTACCACTATTTCAAACACATGCTGCTACTTAGCATTTTGGTAATCAGTCTTTCACCAACTATGAAAAATCATACAGTATCCAGTACCTATTTACATTCAGGTTGAGTAAAATAATAAAACAACCTACCCAGTGCTAAGCAAGTATAAGATAAAGGACTGACTAGAGAGAAAGACTCAACTTCTTTCCCAGAAAAATACCTAGAGGACAGGTAGAAATGGCCTGAAAATAATGTTTTAGGGATTAGGGCACCAGGGGAAGGCTGGACACCACCCAGGAAAGGGGCAGAGGAAAAGAATCTGGACGGGAAAATTCTGTGAGTAAAAGCTGCAGCTGTTGGTGGTGCCCATCTCTCCATCCTCACGACAGTTTTGAATTCTCCAGCCTCTGGCCAGTGGCTATGGACAGAGGGGATGCAGGGGTCCACCACCCCAGGAAAGGGAAGAGAGATGCAGCCTAAGAATAATTCACTTTGGGACAACAAATCTGGTCTGCTGTGTCCCATAAACCCTTACAGACTGGGTGGGGCCATGAATTGTTTGCACTGGGAGCTAGCAGGTGACAAAATAGATCAAACTCTCACAAACACTCTCCCTACTGACTGGAACTGGTTACTGAAGATGCGGAGGGGAATGAAATTATTTCCTACCTGGGAAAAGGAAGGGGACTGCTAGCAAAGGTTGGATAACACTATCTGAGGAAGTTTTGATTTGTGAAGCTCTGAATAGCCCTCAGGCAGGATTCCCTGTCACATTATTGCTATCAGTGTTGACAGAAGAAAGAATAATGCAGAAAACTGTACAGGTGAAATTGAAGAGAGAGAACAAAAAGAGGAAAAAAATGGAAGAAATTGAACAGGGGCTCAGGGAGCTGAATAAAACAAAGCACAACAACATACGTGCCATGGGAGATCCAGAAGAAGAGAAGAGAAAAGAGGCAAAAAAAAAAAAAAAAAAAAAAAAAAGTATTTAAGGAAATAATGGCTGAAAATTTCCCAACTCATTTGAAAAAAAATGAATTTATGTGTCCAAGCAGCACAGCGCACCCCAATCAGAATAACTCTACTCCAAGCCCCATAGTACTCAGAATGTGAAACGCCAATGAGAAAACTGAGAAGCAAGGGAGAAGCAAACCATCACATACAAAATATCAAATAACCTGAGGAGGAAATTAGGGGAAAAAATTCCATTTACAATAGCAATAAAAAGACTCAAATACCTAGGGATCAATTTAACCAAAGATGTACAGGACATATATTCATATAACTACAAATCAATGCTAAAAGAAATCAAAGACCTAAACAAGTGGAAAGACATTTCATGTTCACAGATTGCAAGACTAAATTTGTGAAGATGTCAATTCTACCCAAACTGGTTTACAGATTCAATGCAATACCAATCAAAATGCCGAAAGCCTGCTTTACAGAAATAGAAAAGGCAATTATTAAATTTATTTGAAGAGAATGGGCACCCAAATAGCCAAAAACATGCTAAAAAAGAAGAGTGATATGGGAAGACTCTCACTGCCTGATCTTTTTTTTTTTTTTTTTTTTTTTTTACCGGGAGGTCCCGGGGATCGAACCCAGGTCCCTCCATATGGGAGACGGACACCCAACCATTTGAGCCACATCCGTCCCCCTGCCTGATCTTGAAACAGATTACAAACCTACAGTGGTCAAAAAGCATGCTACTGGCATAAAGACAGACACATCAATCAGTGGAAGAGAATTGAGAGTCCAGAAATAGACCCTCACCTCTGTGACCAACAGGTTTTTTCCTTTAAGACTTATTTCTTCCCCCTTCCCTCATTGTTTGTGCTTACTGTCTGCTGTGTCCGTTCATTGTGTGCTCATCTTCCTTTTTTAGGAGGCACTGGGAAATGACCTGGGACCTCCCATGTGAGAGGGAGGTGCCCAATTACTTGCGCCTCTCATTGTGTATCTCTCATTGTGTTTCCTTATTGTGTCTCTTTGTTGTCATCTTGCCACACCAGCCCATGGCATCAGCTTGCTGTCTTGCTTATCTTCTTTAGGAGGCACTGGGAACCAAATCCAGGACCTTGTTTCCCTTGTTTGTCTTTTTGTTGTTGAATTGTAGCATCTCTTTATGTATCATGGATATTAAATCCTTATCGGTTATGTGATTTCCAAATATTTTCTCCCATTGAGTTGGCTGCCTTTTCACCCTTTTGACAAAGTCCTTTGAGGTGCAAAAGTTTAATTTTGAGGAGATTCCATTTATCTGTTTTTTCTTTTGTTGCTTGTACTTTGGGTGTAAGGTCGAAGAAATCACCATCTACCACAAGATCTTGAAGATATTTCCCTACATTTTATTCTACTAGTTTTATAGTCCTGGCTTTTATATTTAGGTCTTTGATCCATTTTGAGTTGATTCTTGTATAGGGTGTAAGATAGGGGTCCCTCTTTCATTCTTTTGGTTATGGATATCCAGTTGTCCCAGCTCCATTTGTTGAAGAAACTGTTTTGTCCCAGAAAAACAAGGACTTGGTAGGTTTGTTAAAAACCTGTTGGGGGAAGCGGCTGTGGCACAATTGGTTGGGCTCGTTTACCATATGGGAGGCCCTGGGTTCGATTACCGGGGCCTCCTGGTGAAGGCAAGCCAGCCCGCACGGCGCAGCAAGATAACGCAACAAAAGGAGACAAGCAGACACAGAATGCAAAGCAAATGGACACAGCAAGCACAAGCTGCAAAGGGGGTATAAATAAATAAAGCTAAATCTTAAAAAAAACAAAAACAAAAACCTGTTGGTGGGAAGTGGATGTGGCTCAAGCAGTTGTGCACCCACCTACCACATGGGAGGTTCCAGGTTCAGTTCCTAAAAAGATGAGCACACAGAGAACAGACAGAGAGCAGACAGCGAGCCCAAACAACAAATGGGTGGGGAGCAATAAAATAAATCTTTAAAAAAAACAAAACAATAAACGAGACAAATCTGAAACTTTGCGCCAGGCAATTTAAGATACTACAAAATAACGTGGAAAGGGGTTGTTTCACAAACTTACAAGATTAAAAGTTTATACATTTCACTTACCTGAATTATTCTGTTTTAAAATGCTACTAAAATACTGAGTAATTTTACTATAAAGAAATTAGAAGAAATGTTCCAATTCCTGGTAAAAATTCATACTGTACACTTCATAATGTAAAAGAGGTTCTTTCACCTATTCCAATAAGTTTTAGCACAATTTAGCATCATTCTGGATGACTAATTCTGTAATACTGAAGTTACAGAGGCTTTCCCATCCTAAGTGCAACATAAAAGGTTGGTATCAATATTGGAAATGAAGCTTTGTCACTATCTTGGCTCTGAAGCATTTAAGTTTTTTACTCTCAACTGCATTTCTACTTAAAAATTAAAGTAAGGTAAAGACCTTACTTTACCACCAATTAGAAGCAATAGAAAAGTAGAGAGAAGTAACATATATTCAAAAAGCAGTACACTAGAGTCTACAACTAAATTACCTATGTAGCTTGGATTAAACTTTGTCAGTATCTTTGTTTATAAAATGAGCAATAGCTATCACATAGCTAAGGAATCTTTCAGAAAGAAATTCTTTGATGGTAAAGGAGATTGCTCATCTGTTAAATGGAAAAGAAAAATTGTAACAGAAATTTAAACAAGTGTCAACCCTGAATTGTAGATCACTGTGATATATGACACACTTAACTTTGCTAATTTCTGATTTCACTGTATTTTTTTCCCTCTTGCAGGATGAAATATTTGACATGGTAAAACCAAAGGATCCTTTGAAAATTTCTCTTCAGGATTTAATCAACAGTAATCAAGGAGACACAGTCACAACCATTCTAATTGATCTGAATGGCTTCTGGACTTATGAGAACAGAGAAGCCCTTGTTGCAAATGACAATGAAAACTCTGCAGACCTTGATGATTCCTGATCTCAGAAAGTTCATTAAAATATGCTTTTTTGCTACATGCAAAACCTTTGAGGCAGAATTCTTAGGAATGGTCTAAATAAAGCACTTTCATCTGCCTATAGGACACAGCAAATGTTTTGGTTACTGGAATTTTAGTTCCAATAGTTTGGAAGCAGGGGAGTGGATGTGGCTCAAGTGGTTGAGCACCTGCTTCCCACGTGGGAGGTCCATGTTCGGCCCCCAGTCCCTCCTAAAAAAACAAAAACAAACAAAAGAAAAAAACAACTCAGGGGACCCATGTGGTTCAGTGGTTGAGCGCTGGCTTCCCAGGTACAAGGTGCCGGTTTCAATCCCCAGCCCCGCTACCTCAAAAGAAAGTAGGACTAATATGGCTTTTTAGAAAGTAGTAAATTCTAGTACTGTTTAGTTTGAATATGGGAAGTGTGGTTTGCTGAAGTAGGTGTCCAGACCACTTTAAATTTTTCATGAAATATTTCACATTAATCATTCATAATTTAGAATTTAAATACTTGAGGGATAGTTTTTAACATGGTCATATACTTGAATCTTCTAAAATACTGTGTTTATCAAAGACTGTAGACTTTCCATTCATTAGAGTAGAGCCATTTCATTTTTGTTTTATAAGTGTTTGGACATGATCTTTCTTTAATAGAATGTTTCCAATAAAAGTATTCATACTAACATTTTATTTTCATGAAAATCACTGGTATACCAATTTGTCTAGCTTTATTAAGCAGTACCAGTGTTACATCTCACAAAACCTAACTCCATTTTGTTAAGGGGCCATGAAAATTAATTCAGCATAAAGGGTTCTTCAATTAAACTAATTGTTGTGTTTGGTTTTTATGGCTATCATGAACTGCAATCCAGAGGGATAAGTAAATTAAAAGGGTTAAACAGGAATTAGGAAAAAGTAAAAGAGGCTTAAAATAAGACAAACCATTTAATGCCGTTATGGGAAATTTTATAGTTTTCCATAAACAAAGTATAAAAATTTAAGGCACAGTTAACTGTATTTATAAACATTACAAATTGGCCACTGTTAGACAAGGTCTTTATAAGTCAGTCTTCCTTCTACTACAATAAAAAAAATTTCTAGGTGAATGATATGCCTTCATTTGATACCCAAATATCTCAGATGGAGCGACTATCTCATACCAAATTAAAGACACACTGGAGGTAAGAGGTCAGGTTTTAGAGCTATGGTATACTATAATCTATGGTGACATTAGTTATATAATCTATTTGACCTAATGATTAATCTTTGAAGCACTAAATTTTAAAAAGTGTATATACCCATGGAAAAAAGATTACCCTCACATTCTATGAATCACCATACCATAAATCCATAGAAGTAAAAATGTCTAATGAAGAATTATCCTTCTATAGAATTCTTTAGAATTTAAATTTCCTTAAAATTTCAGTTGAAGAATTTAAAGGCCAGATATTCATGTACAATAGATTTCCATAATAGGCCCACTATACCTTTGTTGTTTCTTTGAAGCCATATTTTATAGAGATATATTTAATATTCAACACTTAATGCAGTTTAGAGGCTATCAACAACCATGAATCTCTAAATGCTGTCTTAATCTTTTAAGTTTGTGAATAGACCTTTACAAGCAGCATTTCTAAAACACTCCACTCATTCTTCCTAACCCACATTGTAATAAATCAAAGTTACACAGGTAATAATAGTCTGAATATATATTTAGAGATATTTTCAAAAGTAGCTTTATATTATATCCTGGTAATATTTGCAAGCAGAACAGTAGATAAACGGCCAACCTGGTTCAGGTAACTTGTTGCTACCTCAAAATGGTGAATGACGTAACTTGATTCTCCCACTGCATACTGTAAAATATTTAACAGTGAACTTCTGAGGGGTTAAGTCTTCATCTGTCTCCCCAGTTCCTCCCCTTCCAACTGCCTGGCCCACTGGAGGCATTCAGAGCTGAATGAATGACATAATGAAGATGCCATTAGGGATTACCACTTGAATAAAAATATATTAATAAATCAATTCCATAAGTATTTTTAACATGATCAAAGCTAGTGATTGAATTAAATGACTAATGGAAAAAGAATGACAAGATCATGCACTAAAAAATTGAAACCTATCTTAATATTTGGTGATGTTACAAACTAACTCAAACTTTTTATCACAAAAAGATTCTCAATAAAACAAAATTCAAAGTGCTTCCAACTTGCTCCTTTTATTACACACTTAGTGAACCATCCTTAGTGTGAAATTAATGGTTAGCTATAAAAATATGCAAGGCATAACATGGGAAAATCTAGGAGGAAAAAAAATCCTCATTTTAAACTGAGACTGTAAGAATATCAGTTCCAATTAGCCTTAATCAGCAACTTACCCATTTTTACCAACAAAACAGACAAGCTTGATTAATCTTTTTTTTTTTTTTAACTCTTCCTAAATAACGATTAGGGCTCTAGAATGTCCTTGAATTTTTTTAAAGATCATTTTAAAAGCAAAGCACTAATTTGACAGTAAAAGCATAGTTCAAATATCAAAATTTCAGAACTGGCTTTTGCTAGATAGAGCCTAAGAATGAAGAATCATTTTCCCTTTCCAATAACTTAATAATTTAAAATATAAATAACTGTATTAAGTCCCACTGAGTAGAGAATGTGAAAGTTTACGGTATAAAAACAACCCTAGGATGTGAATTTTGACATTTCATTCTATGGTGGGACAGATACTGGATTTTGTTTGCTTTCCGTAATTACTTCACAGTCTTCCTCCATTTCAAAATTAAGATTCACAAATGAAGTAGAAACCACTGTTTCTGGTTGATCTGTCTGAACAATGGAATTAGCCTGCAGCTTATTCTGTTGTTCTTGATACTTTCTTTCTGCTTCTTCAGACATCCTGTTTTCTTCTTCTTCTTCTTCTTCCTAAAAAAAAAAAAGTAGTAATAGTTGAAGTATAAATGTTTAAAAGGAATAGTATTTCCTCTCTCAGACTTTTTTTTTTAACAAAAACATAAGTGTCATGTCCAATTCAGTTTGGCATACTTCTCTCTTCCCCATTACCAAGTTGAAAAGATACTTCTTGAATAACATTTAAAGGAAAATGAAGTTATCTTACAATACAGTACAGCACTGCTTAGCTTAAATGAGACCTGAGTTAACTTTGAGGCCATATCTTTTCATATTAAGTCTAATCTAAATAAAAAATTAGCTAATATATCACTTCGTTATTAGGGTACATTTTCTGTCAGCCTATTTAATTGAATAAGCTGGTTCATATAACTAAATAGTACAATGAGATTAGTTTTCCCATAAGCACCTAGTCTACAGATAAGGCAGTCCTTGTCCTCAAAGTTTACAATCTGGCAGGGAAGTTATGTAAAAGTAGTAGTATGGGGGAGCAGATGTGGCTCAAGCAATAGAGCGCTCACCTCCCACATAGGAGGTCCCAGATTTGGTTTCTAGTGCCACCTAAAGACAAACAGACACTGAGCAAAAACAAGGAGTAAAAAAAACAGCAAACAACAAGCAGATGAGAAAAAAATATGAGCAGACAACGAGTAAAAAACAAGCAGGGAGCAGATGTGGCTCAAGCAGTTGAGCATCTGCATCCCACATGGGAGGTCCAAGGTTCAGTTCCCAGTGCCTCTTGAAGGGAAAAAAAAAAAAAAGTCAATGAACAGACAGAAGAGGAAAAAAAAGGCACAAACAACAAGCAAAAGAGATGAGGGAGCCATGGGGGAGATATATATATATTAGCATTAAGGCTGAAAAGAATAAGCACTATAGAAATTAAGAGCAGATAAATACTAGCTTCAGAACTACTAAATTCATGGAGAAGGGGGCATTTGTATTGGGCCCTGTAGTTTTTAATATAGTGAGAGTAACCTATCTAGGAAGATTAATTTGATGCTTATTTGATGCTTAGCAAGAAAGACCATTTAGGAGGCTATTACAATAATCCAGATGAGGTAAAGAGGTTGTAAACAAGGTTAACAATATTAAAATACTCATCTGGTTATAAAATAGTTTTAAAGCCACATAACACACATAGAAATCAGCTGACCTTTCCAGACTCACTTCCAGCTACTCCCATGTTGTAACCCATGCTCTGGTAAGGATAAACTACTATTCTTGCCATTTTCCCAAACACACTACTTACCTTCTTGCCTCTACATTCTAGCTTTACCTAAATTACCCTCCTCATGTGTTTGACGGAAATAATTACAGACTAATATTTATTATGTGCTCACCAATATACATTATATGCTATTCTAGGCATTTTACATATTAACTCATTGAATCCTTATAGCAACCTTGAGCCTAGATAGAGCAATTCTCATTATAAAGATGAGGAAACTGAGCTTAGAGAAGTTATGTATTTTGTTCAAGGTTACAAAGTTAAGTGGTAGAGCCAGGATTTGAACTTAGGCTCTTTAAGTCTTCAGCCTATGCTATTAAGAACGAAAGCTTTCTCATTCATTAAGGCTATATCATTTCACCCGCCCTCTAAAACCTCATTACCTGTGCAGACAGAACTGCCCTCTCATCTTTGCCTTAACAGCTGGGACATACACATTTCTATTATATACTTGTCATTTTCTGTGCATCAACCCACTCTACTCCTCTGACATCCAGTTTATGTGGATGAACCTTTGTACAGAGACTGGCTCTTGTTTATCTTAAAATTGTAATAATAATCCAAAGAGAGGTATGTGAAGATTAAATAACATAAATAATGCAGCTTACATAGCACAACAGACAGTTCCCACCTCCCTTTTCCCAGGATTATAAGCATTCAAAAAATGTTGAATGAATTAATAATACAGTCAGCTAAATCCTCTCTAGACTCAGCACTTAGTAACTAGAATAGCACAGAGTTTCAGCTAAAGCCAGCTATCCTATCCTATCCTGTCCTGTCCTGTCCTATTCTATTCTATTCTATTCTAAGGTGCAGGGGCTGGGGATTGAACCCAGGGCCTTGTATGCGGGAAGGTAGCACTTAACCACTGAGCCACATCAGCTCCCCTGAGTTGGTTTTTCTGTTTGTTTTTCTGTTTTGTCTTTAGGAGGCACCGGAGACCGAACCTGGGACCTCCCATGTGGGAAGCAGGTGCTCAACCACTTGAGGCACTCCCAAGCCAGCTGCTAATGAGATTTCTTATAGGCAGCAGCAGAGTACCATAAAGTGGAACTGAGTGTTCTTCCCCCTAATTCACAGTTGCTGGGAAGAGAACTAGATTTGAAGCTAGAAGACTTGACATGAACTCCAAATCTACCACTTCCCAGTTGTGTGACTAGGCAAGTTACTTAAACTTCTCTGGACCTCTTTTCTTATATATATATATAATTGTCAGATAATACTATTTACCTTGCTAAAAGATTATGAGGATAAACATATGTGAAAGTGCCTTGCATGACAGCCCATAGAAGACAGTGTATAAATTCATTCTTTTTTTTTTTTTTTTTTTTACCGGGAGGTCCCGGGGATCGAACCTGGGTCCCTCCATATGGGAGACGGACGCCCAACCATTTGAGCCACATCCATCCCCCTAAATTCACTCTTTCAACAAATATTTATCAAGTGCCTACTGTGTGCCAGGTACTGCTCTACGTGCTCAAACTAAACACGAGACAAAAATCATTGCATCTATAAAGCTTATATTCTAGTGGCTGGATGACAGAAAATAAACAAGAATTTATTAATTGTGCAGTATGTTAGGTGGTAATATGTAAAAGGGAAATATAGATCAAGGTAAGAGGAATTGGAATACTGGCGGGGAAAGGGTTTGGGGGAGCTATAATTCTAAATAGGGTGATCAGGCCTATATCACTGAGAAGGTGATATGACCAAGGCTTGAAAGAGGTGAGGGAGTTAGCCATTCATATATCTGGAGGACAAGCATTCCCTGCAGAGGGAAAAATCAGTGCAAAGACATCAAGGGGGAACATGCCTAGTGTATATGAGGAACAGTAAGGACACCATCTTGGCCAGAGTGGATTAGGCAAGTATTAGAGTAGTAGGAACAAGTCAGGGTAATATGCATGGGGGAATGGGGGAGGAGAGGTGTGGGGAAGAGGGAGGTGAGAGAGAGTGAGAGCAAACAGAACCTTACAGGCTCTTCACAGTGCTATGAATATGACATATAATTCCTTTAAATTCTGACCTCAGCCACCCAAAATAAAATCTGATATAAATACTGATGACTTTTATACATGATACCTTAGACCCAGAGCTATTAGTGCTTATATCAAATTTTTATTATTTCTAGTATGATTAACTTGTATCTTTGTATTTTTCATTTTAAATAAGTTTGTCTATGAACAAAAAATTAACATATTGAGAGTTAGTACAAAGTTTAAATTATTGTAGTTTATTCCCTTCATAGGATAAAACCTTAAAAACAAATATAAGTTGAAACTTAAAAATTTAATATTATCCCATTCAATATTTCATATCCCAGTTTATACAGTATTGACATATATATAACATTTATTCCATAACAATACCATTTAATGAACACTTATGAGAGGCATTGCACTGAGAAGTCTTTCATTATCTCATGTAATTCTTACAATTACCTTGTTAAATGTGTATTATCTTTCCCATTTTACAGGTGAGAAAACTGATACTTAGAGTTATAAAACTCACCCAAGAGTGTTCAGCTAGTAAGTAAGAGAGATGGGATTGAAAATCTGTGGTTTAATTCCAAACTCTGTTCTTTTAACCACAATACTATCCACCTCATCCACAATTCTCCAAAAACACTATTACCTAGCACTGTATTTTGAGTATAATATGCGCTTTGTTAAAGCTGGCCTTTTTTTTTTTTCCAACTTTATTTTACTTTAAGCCTTATCATCCAGGTTCCCCAAACTTCCATGAAATCTGTCTTAGTTTTGCCCATAGATCTAGGGAAATTTCAGTATAAAAAATTCTAAAGTTGTATATTAATTTAAGAAGGAAATTAATGACTAGAATGAAATTTATTTTGGGGGCAGCTATAGGATACATATGTTCATTGTGCAACTCATCAAGTCTACAGCAAACCAAACTTAATCAAGAAAATGTAAAAAGGAGACACACCTCCTTCTTCATCCGGTAATACTCATCAATAGCATATTGGTATTTTGGGGTGCTGATACCCAAAACAGATGCAATCTTCTCTCCAAGAAAGTCACACACTAAAGACAGAAAAGTTAGAAGACTTATACAATTCCATAAACATTTCTTGAGCACTTTCTATTTGCAGAAATACAAAATTATAGTGCCCTGCTCTAAAAGAGATTATGAAAACCCGGCACACCTCTCTTCTGTAAATCTTTCTTGATTTCCCCAGGAAGCACTAGTGGCTCCTTCTGGACTCCCCAAAACACTCTGCACATACTTTTATTATACACTTATAAACAGGTATTATAACTATAAGATGTCTATTTCTTCAAGAAAAATGTTTATTTTTAGAGGGAAAGTTATGCATTTGGCTGGAGAGGAATGGCTTATACTATAAAATTCATTGAGTGCGTACACATGCTAGGTACTATGAAAGATTAGGCTCAGAAAAGTTGAGGAACCTGCCCAAGTTGATAAAGCAAATCCAAATTTCAAATCCAGGCCTGAATCTAAGCTCATGCCCTTTCTATTATTTTAGGCTATCTAGCACATAGTGAGTGCTCAGTAAATGTTTGCTGAAATGAATTACTATTCACAATTAGCTCTAATACAAAGCAGAAAGTGATAGAAGATATGATGGAGTTAAAATTGGGAGCAGAGGAAAATTATGAATAAAAATCCATGTTTAAAGTTAGCATGATTAAGTGATAAGCTGATACTGCATTTCCTTCAAATATGACTTAGTTATTTCTCAACTTAGAAGAATGCAATATTAATGAAATAAATATATAAATGTACTTCAACTATAGACTTAGAATAAGCAGCCAGACAGAATGAAAAAAATATCAGACCAAATGACAAAACAGCAAAATAGTTGCTAACAGAAAGAGTTCAAGAGCATGAAAATTATATCTAAATTAATATAGTCACTTTTCAGTTGTTGTTTGCTTTTGTTCTTTTTTTTTAAACACAACCTGGAGCTGAAGGATGGTTTAAGCTAAAGTACAGGTTAAGTTAATACACTAAGTCATCCAATGCTAGCCACTGCTGAGGATAGAATGATTTAACTCCCTATTGCTTCTCCTTCATTTTTGAAGCATCTAATTTGGCAAAGCACCTGTTCTTGGAACACATTATATCAGTTATACAATATCCAAACAGAAAAGCAATACCTGAAAGGGTTGATGTGGCAGCCCGAAGCATGTAAAACCATAAGTAGGGGCCCCAGGTAAGTTTTGTCTGCAACAAGAAGTCAAATTAGCAACATTCATACCTATACTCATTCTATGTATTTCAGGCCAGAATGAAGTGATCAAATATTTGCTGGGCACATATTATATTCTACAGGCACTACTATAAACGGACTACAATCCAACCAAAATTTTAAAACTTTTAAAGACAGACTTCCAGAAAGAACTTTTATAGTCACCCATAAAACTACCATCAGCTTAAGTCCATGGAAGAATCCAAAAAAGATAAATGGAGTTGGTTAAGTCATAGTATTGATTATTGATGAGCTGATAAACCTTATTTTTTTTAGAGGTACCGGGGATTGAACCCAGGACCTTGTAACATGGGAAGAAGATGCTCAACCCACTGAGCTAACTCCACTCCCCAGTGAGAGATGGTTTTTCTCATGTTTGTTTTTAGGGGGTACTGGGGATAGAACTTAGGACCTCATATATGGGAAGCAGGTGCTCAACCACTGAGCTACATCGACTCCTCTAAACTATTTTTATGAATAATAAAGAGCCTTCCTTTCTCCTGTTCTGCTGCTTTTTTGTATTCCTTATTCATAAGCATGACACCAGAGATAGTGTACAAGTCAGTGGAAAGGTACTTAAGAGATCATACAGTCCAACACACTTATGTTATAGTGGGGAAACTAAGGTTCAGAAAAATTAAACAGCTTAAGTAAAGGTATAACAAACAGGCTTTTAATGGTAGGAAAATAAGGGGCAAATAAGTGGCAGGGTGACTTTTTTGTTTCTTTAAGGATTAGGACTAGGCCATGTAACCCAAGACACTCTCAGTGTATATCTGACAGGCAGGACCCCTATCAGTTATCAATACGCTGTTAATCTTGGTTCTGTAATTCCATGGGGTACTTCTATGAAACTCGCTAAATAGATGACAATTCGCCTCTATTGATGAATTGGTATTAGAGGCATGCTTCACTGTACCAATATTTTTGTTTACAAAAAGGAAACATAGTATAGATCCTGCAGTCAATTAATACATTAATTTTTTAAAAAAATATTGGTTCCAAGGAGGGAAGAAAGAGATAAACATGTCCATAATCTTCTTAGCTAAGATATGTTAAGGGAGCCTTATAATTAAAAAGGCAAACACAAAGGTATCTGTAAGACTGGGTGGACAGGATAAAACAGAGGAAAGGAGACAACATATAATCCACTCTTGCCATGAAAAGAAGGTATGCCAATTTCTGTGACAATATACCTGAAAAAACATAGAAGGTAGCTCCTTTGTCTCTATTTACTCAAGAACGAATATCTAAGCAAACAAATAAATTCAACCAAGAAAATAGTGTAAAGTTCTAATTCCCTAGATTCAAATCTACAACATCTCCTATATTCAGAGCAGAGGGGTCTCTGAATATAGGATAAGGGTTATTTTAGGGGCTTTGGTTAAGATGCACCGACCTTAGTGCATCTTATGATTTACAGCAAATAGGAGTAGCAGAAATATAGGGAATGGAACCAACTTCTCTAACACTTGATAAATGATAGGGCCAAGAAAGTACTTAGAAAAGAATGCTCTGGGGCGAAGAATATATCAGTGGACCAATTTTTCCAAGGTTGTTTCTAGAGAGAATAATTGCTAATATCCAGTATATGACTACCAAAGACCCAAACCTGCTCCGGAGATGAGGAACTAGATATGGATTCCTGCATAACAGCTATCATTATCTTGCACAGCTATACAGAATAAATTAATAAACCCTGCCACGACTGCCAGCATCACTACAATCAGCCACCATGTTAGTAATAGAATTGGGACAAGATCTTGGGTCTTCAAGACTTCCAATTCATGATACTAAAACTCAAATTGATTGATTTTTCTCCCAAAATTTAAATATCCATCTTTTTCCTCTTTATTAAGACCTGCTATCTTTTCTTTTTGTTTAAACAACTTATTTTCAGATTATAAAAGTAATTCTTGCTAATTGCAGAAAACTTAGAAAATGCAGCTAAATATAAAGAAAGTTTAGATATCACCCAGAGATAATTACCATTAACATTCTAGTGTCTCTTTCCAGTCTTTTTCTAACCATGTTTTTTTTTTCCAAAATTTTACTATACATATTTTGTTATCTTGCTGTTTTTCCCCATTTACTATATTGTAATATTAAGCATATTTCTCCATATTCTTAAATTCCTAAATGGAGAATTACTAGGCCAAAGGATATAGCCACATAGAAAGCTCTTGATTCATACTGCAAAATGTCACATTAGAAAATTTACCAATAATCAGCAGTAGTGTGTGAGGTTACCCATTCCCTTGTACTCTTACCACATAGTATACTGTCCCTTTTCTTTTTTTAACTTCACAGGCAAAAAATGAGCCTAAATAACCTGAGTTCTGACCTTACTACAAAAGGCATCAATTTATATAAGTAACAATTATGTGCATGACCACATTTTAAATATACACACACACACACACAAAGATACATACATATTACAAATATTTGAGGACTTTAAATCAATGATAAAGGGAATTACAAGAAATATGCTTATTCATAAGATACATCTAAAGCAAAATCTAGGTGAGTAACTACCATAAGATTATAAAAAGATCTAGAACTCCATTTCTAATTCTCTATCAAGTTTCATATGCTAGGACTATTATTCTTTTATCTTTATTTTAAAGTATCAGAGTTTTTTAAAAATTGTGGCCCATTTTACAAATTTACTATGTAAATACAGGACAGTATCTTTTCAAAATTCCTTTATCCTATCAGATTTGTGATGCATTAGAAACTAACAGAAAATGGAAAGTCTGTTCTTCACATTAAGTGAAGCCAGATCAGTCTTAGACATTAAAAATTACATCAATGGACAAGTGTTGGCTGTTTTATCAAAGTCCTGGCAGGAAACAGATGATACATTCAAACTGGCTAATATGAGAAGAGTTCAATAAAGGGACTATTTATAAAGATGTGGAGTGGTTTAGAAAATCAACAAAGAACAGAACAATATCCCAGGGTTACTAACACTGGAAAAACCATTACTACCCCTATACCAATGGGGTAAGAAGACAGAGATGTTACTAGGAACCCAGAGGAGTAATCAAATGGAGAAGACTTCCCAAGAGGATGAGTGGTCTTTGGAAGAGAATGCAGTCACCCATGACATCCTTCAGGGAGGGTTTTCTAGTCTAGATGGTGAAGAATACATCTAGACTATACAATAATAATACAACTTCACTTTCTTCCAGTCTTCAAATTTCCTACTGGTAGCTTGCATTGTCTAAACACAACCGAAAGCCAGAGGGCAAAGAAGCCTACTGATGCAGTCCATACATGTCAGAACATGATGAATGTGCTTGCCACTTTCTGTTTTAAATTATAAATAACAGAGTTTTTTTTTTTCAATAAATTAGAAAGTTTATGTGTGGGAAAAAAAAGAACATGATGCAGAATGCACAGGTGTAGAGAGTGGATCAGAGGGGCAAAGAGAAGATTCACATGATGCTTAGACTACAAACACAAGAAAGGCTAATGGCAATTAGTAGTGGTTTCATGGTTACATGCTACTGAAATGCTCCAAAATTCAGATACCAACCATGATCTGTTAACAGACTACATTATGGTAAAAGATTTTCTGCTTAGACAACAAAAACCTTCAAATATTTATTTTATAATCTCTAGGGGACAAAGACCTATGGAGATTCTGAAATAAGTACTGAAGGATAACCCAAAAGTCTCTCATATACGTATTCAAATTAACTATTATAAGGGCAACACATAAAATTAGCTTCAAGCTGTTCTTTTACGACATAAGAAAAAGGATTTAGGGAAGTGGCTGTGGCTCAATCAGTAGGGCTCCCGTTTACCATATAGGAGGCCCTGGGTTTGGTTCCCGGGGCCTCCTGGTGAAGGCAAGCCCGCCCGCACGGCGTGGTTAGCTGACCCAGCGAGCACAAGCAGCAAGGGGGGGATAAATGAATAAATAAATAAAATCTTTTTAAAAAAAAAAAAAA
Organism: Tolypeutes matacus; assembly: GCA_026826555.1. Taxonomy (NCBI): domain Eukaryota; kingdom Metazoa; phylum Chordata; class Mammalia; order Cingulata; family Chlamyphoridae; genus Tolypeutes; species Tolypeutes matacus. Next base: position 4,827,320 of record JAKSZT010054564.1, read on the forward strand.
GAAAGAAAAAGGATTTGAACTCCTCTAATTTTCATACTGTCAGACTTAAGACTTTATCACTTTGCTTCTTGTACAGTTAAAAATAAAATTTTGGGAGTAGATGTGGCTCAAGAGGTCGGTCTCCCGCCTCCCACATGGGAGGTTCTGGGTTTGGTTCCCAGTGCCTCCTGAAGAAAGAAAAACAAATAACAAGCAAAACAAATGGGAAAAAAAAAAAAAAAAAAAAACTCAGGGAAGCCAATGTGGCTCAGTGGTTGAGCACTGGCTTCCCACATATGAGGTCCCAGGTTCAATCCCCAGCCCCCAGAGCCTCAAAAAAATAAAATTTTAAAACAAAACATAGACTTTACTCCTGGTAAAAGATGAAGGAAATACACAGCAGAAAACATTTTTATTTAAAGAAAAGCTATTTTGCCTTACTACCCTTCTGCCTATGTAAAAGGATTAGAAATTTAGTCAAATACTTAGTTGGCAACTTTCTAATGGCACTTAAGATGTGCTTATTTTTGCCAGAAAAAAAATTGGCATGGGATTCTTAGTTCTAAGCTTTAAAAATCTTTTTTGAAATGGAAATCACAAAAGAAGTTTATTCTGGTTAAAAAAAAATTTATATATATTCAGTGGACAAATCTTCTGAGTGAATGTATTTCCCTTCAAAAAACTAAAATTATTAAGGGGAAGGACAAGAACTATTTGCAAATCTACTTTATGACCAGAAGTCTACATTAAGCTGCAGCATTAAAAATACATATATATAGTGACAGATATTAATATATACATGTATAACTAATAAACTTAATGAAGTCAATGAAAAATATCAAAGAAATGAATTGTGTCTCTTTTAGCCAAGGTTTAATTGTTACAGTTGTCTCAGTTAACGTAATCAACACGGATAGTACTATTTGCTAATCATAAATTCTTCACAAATTTTTTACTAGTTTTTTTTTTAGTGTGAAAATTTTATTTAAAAGTCAAGTAAAATGTTACCTCTCAGCTTCAGATTGAGCTTATAACATAAAGCTCACTTTTGGCAACACAGTGGCTAGCAATTTTTTTTTTTTTAAGATTTTATGTATTTATTTATCCCACCCCCCATTGTTTTGCACTCGCTGTCTGCTCTCTGTGTGTTCTTCTGTGTCTGCTTGTCTTCTCTTTAGGTGGCACCAGGAACCAATTTTGGGACCTTCCGGAGCGGTGAGAGGCACTCAATCTCTTGCGCCACCTCAGCTTCCTGGTCTGCTGCATCTCTTATTGTCTGTGTCTCTTTTTGTTGCATCATCTTGCTGCGCCAGCTCTCCACGTAGGACAGCACTCTGTGTGGGCCAGCACTTCGCGCGGGCCAGCTCTCTGCTTGGGCCAACTTGCCTTTCACCAGGAGGCCCCAGGAACTGATCCCTGGACCTCCTATATGGTAGACAGGAGCCCAATCGCTTCAGCCACATCTGCATCCTGCTAGCAATTCTTAATTGCCTAAAAATCACTGTACTCTTGAAGAGGGTAATGTCCCCCAAAGAAAACATATTTTTAAAACTTCAGAATGGATATTCTAAGATGGGAGCCATTATGAAATTAATTTTATAAACTCTAAAATGATACTGAGTAAGAACTATAGGGAAAATTAGGAAATTAGTCATGGGTTTTCAAATTATAATGGAATTTGAAGTAAGGTTTCTTGTGTTATTTACTATCAAGAGCTGAGTTCTTGGAGGTGTTGAAAGTATCCAATTAAGTCAACAAGCGAAAATTTCAAGGGTAGCCCAAACAAAAAGTTCTGCCATTTTATAGACCCTGGGGACCAGAGGAGGAAAAATAGAAAAGAAATGGAAAAGTACTGAAGTACTGAGTACTAAGTCAGCAAAGTGTCTTGAAAGTCTCTCCCTCCTTTCTCTGATAAAGAGGTCTCAGCAGAGGTGCCCAAGACCTCAACTTTGAATCTTGACAGAGAGGCACCTGGGTTAACAATGCAGATATGTGTAAGAGAATCACTGGCCAGGGACTGCAACTCCCATTAGAGACTCCAATGCTTTGGCTGTGCACCAAGTCTGATATGGAGGGGGCAGTTTTCCTCCATGAAGCCTGTCAGGTAAAGCCTTTGTAATTGCCTATGGTCAAGGCTAAAAAATAACACACGGGTTTTTGGTCAGGAGCTGGACTCCTCAATCACAGCTATATTTGCTACTTAAAACTATATTGGTTACTAATACCACCTTACATCTATATAATTCTTAGTCATTTTTTATGAGTTTTCATATATATTATCTCAGTTAATCTTCAAAAATAACTCTTAATGGAGTTATCTTTCTTTTATGTGGAATCTGAAGTGCAATGCTTTAAGTCTTTACTCAAAATGAGATTACTACAGAACAGAGCCAGAACTAAAAACCATGCTTCTAACTTGGTGTGTTACCTCTCAGTGAGAAAAATAAGTTTTCTTATTAGTCCAGGACTTATTACTTAAAGACCTGTCAGTTTGGGCTTACGAATTCAAGGAAATCCTAATGTGGACATGCTATATATACAAGGTCATTTAAGATTTTAAGAGTTAATCTTTAGGTAAGTAATAATTTTTTTATTCTATGACAATCCCCTTAACCGTTTTTAAGTAGATAAAGACAATTTTTGAGAAAATAATTTTTAATGTTATCTCAAATTCAAAAAATAAAATAATAGTAAAAGATAGCTCAAAAAATTATGGAAGGATTACTCCTAAAAAGCTCTGTCCAGGCACTTTTATCTCATCTAATCCCAACAACTAACTCAACTGTTCCTCTAGTGTTCAGAAAGATACACAGATAAACACAGATTAATTAAATGACATAGTCAAGGTAATAATAATAGATAATAACATTTTATTTTGTTTTTTGCTCTGTTTTTTTTTTTTTAGAAGGTACCAGGGATTAAACCCAGGACCTCATACATGGGAAGCAGGCACTCAACCATTTGAGCTATATCCGCTCCCAACATTTTGTTTTTAAGTCAAATATAAATTAATAATTCTCCATCCTGTGTACTATGCTCTATTTTCTTCAAAGTACTTTTCATAGCTTGATATAGTATATGTTTATTTGTTGATTGCCTGTCTGGTCATATAAGAGCAAAACTTTATCTTGCCAATTACTACATCACCAATTCCTAAAACAGTACCTGTTAAAAAGTCAGTAAATATTTAGTCAACTGGACTCTCAAAATTACTATTGGGAAAGACAAAACTCCTTTTTTAAAAATGTACAGATAGACTTATACTTTATAGTCACATCGTGTATAATTTAGAAATTCTCAAATTTAACTGATGAGGCACGCAAATTTAAGAAGTGTACAATACCATCCTCTAATTAAAACTTGGGGCATTATTTTAAAAACTGACAATCCTAACCTTTGGGTGAAAAGTTTCACAGTAGAATCGTCCTTATTTCAAACGGCCTGTGATTGAAGTACTCAACTTAGTAAGATAAATCTTAAAGAAAACTGCCAACAGACAAATAACTGACACACAAAAGCTGTATTCCGTATTATATAAAAACACTATTTTCTACTAAAAAGCACATAATTTTATAATCAGAATATAGTTGATTTAGTTCTCAAAAGATGCCTTCCATTCAATGTTTAAAGGGAAACAATCAAAACAAAACTTTTTGACCAGTTGACCAGAGACTTTCGGGAAGATGGCATCGGAGTTGGTAGGCAGGGCTCAACTATCTCACAAAAACAATTGAGGAAGGGCAAAAACCTGTCCAAGGGACCTGTTTGGGGGTTCTGCAGACCAGGAGAATGCTGCGCATCCTTCAGGAGGTTGAGGGACAGGGAGACAAGGAAGCCAAAATGAAAACTGTGAGTTACTATCCCCCACCGTTGGGAACAGCACCCATCTGCCACCTCAGGGCCAACAGCCTGGAAAAAAAACTGTGGCTTACTGCAGCCAACTGAGAGAGGAACAGACTGAGCATGGAGGAGGGCAGAGAGTAGTTTCTGCCCACCTGCCCTCTGTAGTTTGGTCAGCAGAGCCTGCTTTGAATCTCAGCTCTGGCCAGATGAGAATCACAGGCAAGTGGAGATTGAGAGACACCTCCACGGAAAGATTCGCCAACGAGCGCCATCTGCTGACTGGCTAGGAAACTGCAAGGACAAAAAAAATATGCTTCATAGAGTCTCTCTCGTCCCAGACCCCTTGGATCAGATCTGCGTCCTGCTAGTGACTCCCTGGCCCTATTTTGATAAGTTAAGCTGGGCAATTTTAAAAACTTAAAATAAGTTGAACCAAAAATCAAAGAAGAGCCATGAAACAAAACCACTAGGCAAGAGAGAGAAATTGACCATCAGAGTAAATTCATCAACATATTCATATGCCTAGACATCAGCATCCTAAGAAACAGGAAGCGATGGCCCAGCCAAAGGAACAAATAAAAAATCCTAATGAGACACAGGATTTAAGACAACAAATCAAGGATAATCACACAAAGCTCCTAAATCAATTCAAGGAGTTGATGGAAAATATGACTAGAGATAAAGGACATTAAGATGATACTGCATCCTTCCTTCCGGTGCCCAGGGCTGCCAGCCCAAACGGATCCGAAGTGAGCTAGCCAGGTACCATGACGATCCTGGATAAGTTGTGGGTGAGAAGCTGCAGTACTACTATAGCAGCAATGAGAATGAGGACTGTGACCCAGAGGACAAGGACAGAGGCAGAAGTGCTCTGGCTGGCAATTTGATCCCTGCAGAGGCTGAGCTTTCAGGCGAAGGCATCTCAGTTAACACAGGTCCAAAATTTGTGATCAATGACTGGCACCGTTTCAAGCAGTTGGAGACAGAGCAAAGGGAATAGTGGTGCCAGGAGATGGAAAGGCTGATCAAAAAGCTCTAGATCGGGAAGCGGCTGTGGCTCAATCAGTAGGGCTCCCGTTTACCATATGGGAGGCCCCGGGTTCGGTTCCCGGGGCCTCCTGGTGAAGGTAAGCCCGCCCACACGGCGTGGTAGCTGACCCAGCGAGCACAAGCAGCAAGGGGGGGGGGGGATAAATGAATAAATAAAATCTTTAAAAAAAAATTTAAAAATTAAAAAAAAAAAAAAAGCTCTAGATGACTTGCAGGTCCCATCTGGATGAAGAGGAAGAGCAACAGAAAGAGAAGGTCCTGCAAGAGAAGATCAGTGGGAAGATGACCCTTCAGGAGTTTGCTTTTATAAATGAAGATCGAGATGACAAAAAGTTTCTGCAGCAGTACCGGAAGCAAAGAATGAAAGAGATGTGGCAGCAGCTTCACAAGGGTCCCCAATTCAAGCAGGTTTTTGAGATCCCCAGTGGAGAAGGGTTTTTGGACAGGACTAATAACAGAAAAGCACCCTCTTCATGGTCCATATATATGAGGATGGCATTCCAGGGAATGAAGCCATGAATGGTTGCATGACCTGCCTTGCCACAGAATAGCAAGTTGTCAAATTCTGCCAGGTGAAGAGTTCAGTTATTGGGGCTAGCACTCAGTTCACCAGGAGTGCCCTTCCTGCCCTGCTCATCTACAAGAGGTGTGAGTTGATTGGCAATTTTGTTTGTATTACAGACCAGTTGAGAGATTTCTTTGCTGTGGACCTTGAAGCTTTTCTACAGAAATTTGGATTACTCCTAGAAAAGTAAGTCTTGGTGCTGACATTTATACATAACTCTGCTGCCTGTCACAGTAAGGATAGCGATCTGGAAATAGACTGATGGTCTAGTTCCAGGTTTCTCATTGTTTTGGCTGGAAGACATGTCCATGGGTTTATTTTTGTTCCTTCTTATGTCTTCTGGCTTTTCAGCTGTTCTTTGTAGTCCCTTTTATTATGTGTAAAGTCAGGAAATTCTTAGATTAAATGAGAATGCTGAATCACCTTGTGGCTAGCAATAAAGATACTTACAGCTGTGTAAACAGGAAGCCAGGCTTTTGAACTGTTTGCTTAAGATCTCTAGGATGTTTCCAGGCAGTATTTACATAGCATCCTTAAAACAGTGTCCTAGAAATTGTCTTCAGATGATCTCAGAGGTCTCTGCCACATCTGAAGGTATAATTCTGTAGTCCCTGTGTTATTTGCAACATAAATATTGCATTTCCTTAATCAAATGATTGCCAATTATACTCGCCCATTATCAGATCCATACAGACCTATGAGGCAGTAAAATTTTTCCCCTAGACCCTGACCTCTATCCAGGTCTTGCTTAAAGATTCCAGATGATGCATGTTTGTCCCATTAAGAGGAATGACCTCTGCTGCTGGAGTCAACATCCTGCTCAAGCACTATTAAGTCTGGAATAGTAGGAAGGATTGATGCCGACTGCCTTCTTGATGCTGGAAGACTGGCTTGACTTAAAAATTAGAGCTAGGGTGGAGCTGGAAAGCCCTTTTAAAGGAGGATCCAATAAGATACTCCTGGTTGTCTCTTTCTCTATTTAATAAGGTAACTTTTTTGTTTAGTGTATGTACCAGTTTGGCATTGTTTATGAATTCCAAAAATAGATATTGGATTATGTTTATAAACTGGTCTTTCGTAGGTATCACTTTTAATTGATTAAATTATGATTAGGGCTTTGGGCCACATCAGTAGGGTGTTGAGTCCCCATCCCTTGGTGGGTGGGGACTCACAGATAAAAGACATGGCAAAGGACAGAGTTGGAGTTTTGATGCTGAGTTTTGAGTTGGAGCACACAGGAGAAGAACACAGAGGAGTAGAGATGGAGGCTTAGACACTGCAGAAACCCCAGGGAGAGAGACAGAGACATTTGCCTAATAGTCTACAGCTGGCCTTGTGTAGAGAGGCAAAACCTAGAGAGCTTCACAGTCTACAGCTGACCTTGTGGAGAAAACACAGGAGCTGAGCCCAGAGAGAAAAGAGCCCCAGGAAGAGAAGAACCCAGGAAGCCTGAAGCCTGAACCCTGAACCCTGGCAGACGTCGGCAGCCATCTTGCTCCAACACATGAGAATAGACTTTGGTGAGAGAAGTAACTTATGCTTTATGGTCTGGTACCTGTAAGCTTCTACCCCAAATAAATACCCTTTATAAAAGCCAACAGATTTCTGGTATTTTGCATCAGCACCCCTTTGGCTGATTGTTAAAACAATTTTGGGGGCATATTTGAAAAGTAATTCATGTTCATTAGAAGAAAATTTACCAAAATATAGAAGCAAAATTAAGAAAATTAAATTAGTTTCTAATTTTACCACCTAGAGTAAAACACTATTAATATTTTGGTGGATTTCCTTCTAAGGTATTTTCATGTATACATAGATGGGTTTTAGGTTTTTTGGGTTTTTTTTAACAAAACAATGGGAACATTTTGGACATACTGTTTTATATCATGTTCAGCTAAAAATATATCAAACTTTTTTTCATGTTATTAAATACACTACTGAAATATTTTAAATGGTTATTGATATCCTATTATGTACTGTAATTTGCTTGGTGGTTTTCTCTTAGCAGCAAAGGCTTTTTTATCACAAAATTAATAGATGTTCATTACACAAAATGTAAATAAAAATTGTTAAGCTAAAAGGAGCTGAAAAAAGCCTTATAATTCCACCAACCAAAAATAATCCTTTTCATAATTTTTACAGGCATTTTCCTAATCTTTTTTTTTTTTTCAGGTTTTCATTTTAGTTTTTGCTCTTGATTTTTATTTTTAAAATGTAATCTGGAATTAAATAATTAGCTTTAAAATTCAGAGCCTCAATTTTCATGTATATTCAGGACCTGACTAATTAGCAAAGTTGTGCAGAGAAACTGTGAAAATATCTGTTGTAGTTAGTTAGCCAAAAGAAATACTTGGTTTTTCTGATTACAAAGCATTATATGCATATAGAAAGTGTGGAAAATACAGAAATTTATTACAAGATAATATTGTCAATGTTCTAGTTTATTTTCTTCTGGTCTTTTTTCAGTGAATTTTAAATAATATTGAGAGCTTACTAAATTTAGTTCTGTGTTCTGCTTTATTTAACATTATATCAAATATTTTGTCATGTTATGGAAATTCTAAATAAACAATATTCAATGGCTTCATTAAAAAATAAAAAAGACACTTGGGTGGGCATAAAGAACAATTTGAAAGCCTGGAAAGTAAAGTATCAGAGCTTATGGGAATGAAAGGCACAGTGGATGAGATTAAAAATATATTAGCGGCATATAACAGCAGATGTGAATTGGCTGAGGACAGAATTAGTGAACTGGAGGACCAATTATCTGAAAATGAAAAGTGAGGAGAATAGAAGGAGAAAAGAAAGGGAAAAAATGGAACAGAGTCTCAGGGAATTGAATGACAACATAAAATGCACAAACATATTCTCCTCCCTTCCCAGAAGGAGAGGAGAATGATAAAAGGGCAGAAAGAATATTTTAGGAAAAAATGACCAAGAACTTCCCAACCATTATAAAAGACATAAACATCAATATTGAAGAAGGACAATGCTTCCAAACAGAATAAATCCGAAGAGACCTACTCCAAGACACCTACCATTCAGAATGACAACTACCAGAGATAGAGGATTCCGGAAGTACCAAGAGAAAAGCAATGCATCATATACAAGGGAACTTCAATAAGACTAAGTGTTGATCTCTCATCAGAAACCATGGAGATAAGAGAAAGTGCTATGATGTATTTAAGGTATTGAAAGAGAAAATTTGGCAGCCAAGAATTTTTTATCTGGCAAAACTTGTCTTAGAAAAATGAGGGTGAATTTAAAGTCTTCACAGACAAACAAAAACTGACAAAGCATGTGTGGCAGTTTATTTATGAATCCCAAAAAGAGTAAGATTATGTTTGTAAACTAATCTATTCCACTGGATGGTGATACCCTTTGATTGCATTAAATTCAGATGAGATATCTTTGATTAGATTACCTGTTAAGATTAGAACTTTTATTCAACCACTTCAGTAAGGCGTGACTCAGGTTGAGTCCCTCCCCCCTTGGTGGGTCTGATATAAATGGAAACAAAGACAGACAGACTGAAAAAGACACACAGAGTAGAGAACTTTGTAATTTTTTATTCTCCCATGTGACAGAAAGGAGAAGACTCAAACAGCTAAAGCCCTGGGGAGAGATGCACCATTTTCCTGATAGCTTACAGCTGACTTTGGGAAGAGAGCTGAGACTGATACAGGAAACCCTGAGAGAGAAGCCCTATGCCAGCCTGCAACTGAGATCAGGAAGAAGCCTCAAGAGGAAGAGGATGACCAGGGGGAAGACTGAAACCTGGCAGAAATTGCCCACCATCTTGCTTCAACAAGTGGCAGCTGACTTTGGTGAGAAAGTACCTCTTATGATATCCTGAATTGGACTTTCCACAGCCTTGAGATTGTAAGCTTTTACCCCAAATAAATACCCTTTTTACAAGCCAAGAGATTTCTGGTACTGTACATTGGCACCCCTCTGACAGACTGATAAGAGTATGTTACCAAAAGACTGGAGTTTTAAGAAATACTAAAGGGAGTACTACAGCCTGAAAGGAAAAGACTAGGGTGAGAGTCATAGAGAAGAGTGTAGAAATGAAGAGTATTAGTAAGAGTAACTAAAAAAGGGTAAAAAGATAGACAATGGCAAGATATGACAATGGAAATCCAAGAATAAAATCTATGATGTAAGTAATGTCTTTATAGTAAATAACACTGAACGTTAACGGTTGAATTCCCCAATCAAAATACACAGACAAGGGAGCCAATGTGACTAGAGCACTGGCTTTCCATATACAAGGTCCTGGGTTCAATCCCCTGCCCCAGTACCTCAAAAAACAAAAAAACAAAAAAGCACACACACACAAAAAAACATAAGCTATCTTTATGCTGTCTACAAGAGCCTCATCTCAGAGTTAAGGACACAATCAGGTAGAAAGTGAAAGGCTGGAAAAAGATATTCCGTGCAAATATCAACCAAAAAAAATCTGGAGTAGCAATACTAAATAGGACAAAAGATTTTAAATGCAAAACTGTTTTAAGAGATGATGAAGAATGTCATTATGTATTACTAAAAGGGGCAATTTACCAAGAAGAAATAACTATAATAAATATTTATGCACCTAACATGGGTGCCCCAAGATACATGAGACACACACTGGCAAAACTGAAGGGAGAAATAAATGTCTCTACAATAATAGTTGGAGATTTTAATACACCATTGAAAATTTTTTAAAAAGAAATAAAAAATACCCCATTGGATAGAACACCAGGACAGAGGACAAATAAGGAAACAGAGACCTTGAATAATATGATTAATAAACTAAACCTAACAGACATTTATAGAGCATGACACCCCAAAACAGCAGGATATACATTCTTTTCAAATGTTCACGGATCCTTCTCCAGGACAGACCATATGTTGGGTCACAAGACAGGTCTCAATAGAGTTAAAACAAATTATAGGGGGCAGATGTGGCTCAAATGAATGGGAGTCCATCTGCCATATGGGGGGGCCTGGGTTCGATCCCCGGGACTTCCCGGCAAAATAAAATTAAAAATTAAAAATTAAAAAATTAAAAATTATACATGGGAACAGGTGTATCTCAGTGGTTGAGCACCTGTTACACATGTATGAGGTCACAGGTTCAATCCTTGATACTGCCTTAAAAAATACAGACACACACACACACAAAGCACTTTCCTTGATTATAATGGAATGAAGCTAGAAATCGGATAGAAAAAAGGAAAATCACAAATATATGGAGATTAAACAGCACACTCTTAAATAATCAGTGGGTCAAAGAAAAATTGCAAGAGGAATCAGTAAATATCTCAAGACAAATGAAAACAACACAACATATCAAAACCTATGGGATACAGCAAAGGCAGTGATGAGGGTAATTTATAGCTCTCAATGCTTACATAAAAAAAGAAGAAAGAGGGGGCGGATGTGGCTCAAATGGTTGGGCGTCTGTCTCCCATATGGAGGGACCTGGGTTCAATCCCCGGGACCTCCCGGTAAAAGAAAAAAGAAAAAAAAAAAAGAAAGAAAAAGAAGAAAGAGCTAAAATTGAAGACCTGACTGCACACCTGAAGGAACTAGAAAAAGAATAGCAAACTAATCCCAAACCAAGATGAAGGGAAGAAATAATAAAGAGCAGAGCAAAAATAAATTAAATTGAGGGAAAAAAAATTCAATCAATGAAACCAAAAGTTGGTTTGAGAAGATCAACAAAATCGACAAACCCTTAGCTAGATTGACAAAAAAAAAAAAAAAAAAAAAAAAAGAGGAGAGAGAGGGAGAGAGAGAGAAGATGCAAATAAATAAAACCAGAAATGAGAGGGGGGACATCACCAATGGTCCTGCAGAAATAAGAGAGATCATAAGAGGATAGTATGAACAACTGTACACCAAATAACTAAACAACATAGATGAAATGGACAAATTCCTAGAAACACACGAACAACCTACACTGACTCTCGAAGAAACAGAAGACCTCAACCAATCACGAGTAAAGAGATTAAAAGTCATCAAAAACCTCCCAAAGATGAAAAGCCCAGGACCAGATGGCTGCACAGGTGAATTCTACCAATCATTCAAAAATGATCATGGGAAACGGCTGTGGCTCAATCAGTAGGGCTCCCGTTTACCATATGGGAGGCCCCGGGGCCTCCTGGTGAAGGCAAGCCCGCCCGCACGGCATGGTTAGCTGACCCAGCGAGCACAAGCAGCAAGGGGGGGGATAAATGAATAAATAAATAAAATCTTTAAAAAAATAAAAAAAAAAATGATCTAATACCAATCTTGCTCAAGCTCTTCAAAAAAACTGAACAAGAAGGAATGCTACCAACTCATTTTATGAAGCCAACATCATCACTCTAATACCAAAACCAGATAAAGATACTACGGGAACGGGTGTAGGTCAGTGGTTGAGGGTGCACTTCATATGTACAAGGTCCCAGGGGGGAGCTGGTGTAGCTCAGTGGTTTGAGCGCCAGCTTCCCACATGCAAGGTCCCAGGTTCAATGCTGGGCCAGGTACCTCAAAAAAAAAAAAAAAAAAACCCATACAAGGTCCCAGGTTCAATCCCCAGTACCTCCTAGGGGAAAAAAAAAAATTACAGACCAATTTCACTAATGAATATAGATGCAAAAATCCCTCAACAAAATACTTGCAAACCAAATCCAAAAGCCCCTTATACACCACAACCAAGTGGGTTTTATCCCAGGTATGCAAGGGTGGCTCAACACAAGAAAATCAATTAGTGTAATAAACCACATTAATAAATTGAAGAAAAATCACATGATCTCCTCATTGACGCAGAAAAGGCATTTGAGAAAATACAGCATCCTTTCTTGATAAAAATAGTCTAAAGATAGGAATAAAAGGAAGGTTTCTCAACACGGTCAAGTGCATATATGAAAAATCCTCAGCTAACATTGTACTCAATGGTGAAAGTCTGAAAGCTTTCCTGTTGAGATGGGAACAAAACAAGATTGCCCACTGTCACCACTGTTGTTCAATACAGTGCTAGAGGTTCTAGCTAGAGCAATCAGGCAAGAAAAAGAAATAAAAGGCACCCAAATAAGAAAGGAAGAAGTAAAACTTTCACAATTTGCTAATGATATGACCCTATATCTAGAAAATCCCAAAAAATCCCACAACAAAGCTACTAGAACAGGGGTTCTTAACCAGAGGTTCTTTCAGGGAGTCTGTGAGCTTGAACTGAAAAAAGTCAACTTACATGCTTTATTTTTTCCGACCTCTAACTGAAATCTAGCATGTCTTTCACTTATGAATGTATGCAATAAATTATAGTAGTATTCATTTCATATCACATCACAGTTGTTGCACAGCTCAAAAAATCGCTTATGCTCATCCATACTTTGAAATTAGAGTAGTTGTTAGACCCAACGCTAGCTGAGTGTCATAAAATTATCTGCCACACATTCTGAGAAGGGGTCTGTGGCACAAAAAAAGTTAAGAACCCCTGTACTAGAACTAATAGATGAGTTCAGCAAAGTGGTTGAAAGGGAAAGTCTAAGGTCATGTATATAACTAAAAGGCAAGCTAAAAAATGTAATATGGGACTGTATAGCATAGTGAAACCTCATGTGAAACATGAATATGGGTAAAACTGCATATATAAGATTGTTTTTCTTTGAAACTGAACAAATGTATGTTAATGTTACAAGATGTTAATATAAGGCAAAAAAAAATTATGCTAAGTGAAAGAAACCAGACACAAAGTATTACATATTATATGATTCCATTTATAAAAAATGTAAATACAAATCAATTTATAAAGATGGAATTAGTTACGCAGGGTTGGGAAAGGATAGAGGGATTGAGATGTGACTGCTGAGGGTGTGGAGATTTTCTTTTTGAGTAATGAAATTGTTCTAAAATTTTTTGTGGTGATGACTTGTGCAACACTGTGATTGTACTAAGGCCACTGATTGTACACTTTGGATGGACTGTATGGTGTGTGGCTATATCTCAATAAAACTGCTTAAAAAATCAGTAGCATTTCTATACATTACTGATAAGCACTCTGAGAAGAAAGTCAGAAAAAAATTTCATTTATACTAGCATTTAAAAGAGTCAAATATTTAGGAATAAACTTAGCAAGGACATAAAGAACCTGTAAACAGAAAACTAAAAACACTGCTAAAAGAAATCAAAGATGACGTATATAAATGGAAGGGCATTCCATGTTCATGGATTGGAAGCCTAAATATTGTTAAGATGTCAATTCTACCCAAACTGATTTACAGATTCAACACAATCCCAATAAAAATCCCAAAAGCCTTTTCTTCAGAAATGGGAAAGCGAATTATCAAATTTATTTTGAAAGGATAAAGGGCCATGAATAGCCAAAAATGTCTTTTAAAAAAAAAGAATGAAGTTAGAGGACTCTCACTTCCTGATTTTAAAGCATATTACTTAGATACAATGGTAAAAACAGCATGGTACTGGCAAAAAAAATAGACAAGGACGGTATTATATCAATGCTAAGGGACAGCAACAGGGGCTATAACAGAATGTGGGATTTCCCTTTTAGAGAAATGAAAACGTTCTAAAATTGACTGAGGTGATGACAGCACAACTCTGTGATGAAAATGAGAGCCACTGAGTATACACTTTGACTGGACTGTACAATGCATGGGACTGTATAACACAGTGAACCATGTGGTGGAAGATGGGCTGTGTTAACAGAATAAATATGAAAGCGTTCTCTCATTAACTATAACAAATATATAATGTTAATACAGAGTATTAATAATCAGGTGGTTTGGGGGAAAAATACACCAAATATAAGATATAGGCTATATTTAGTAGTAATATTTTGATGATCCTCTTCACAGTTTGTAATAAATGTTTCACAACAATGCAAGGTGTTACTGGTAGGGTGATATATGGGAGCCCTGTATGATGATATGCATGTTTGTTTTGTAAGTTCACAACTTTTACTATACACTTACTATTTATGTATGTTCATGTATGAATGATATACTTCAATTAAAAAAAAATTTAATGAAAAAAAAAATCAGTTAAAAAACAAAACATTTTTACAAAAAGTATCATTGATATCTAACTTACCGGATCAAGAGTAGGCAAAACATCTTTATTCTTGGGGCCATCAACTTCATCCTCATCTGTGCTGTATTCTTCCATTGTTTCACCACTAACAAAGTGAATGACTCTCCTTGGGACTTTCTTCTTTTTTCCTATGACTCCCAGTTCTACATTTTCAAAGCCTCTCTCATTACCCATCTATATCAATAATTAAGAAAAAAAATTACAAAAATCAGAGTTTCAAGTGAGATTTTCTTTCATATTAATTATCTTTCAAATTTCTGGTTTTATCCTAGGTAAGAAAGAATCACAAATCAACCTTAAACAATTTTTAATTAAGAAATAAAATTTCATACATATGAAAAAGTATCTATATCATATATGTAGAGTTTAACAATAATAAAGCAAACATCTGCAAACTCACCACCTAACATCTGCATAACTCACCATCCAAGTAAAGAAATAAGACAAACTTTATGTTTAATTCAGCAATTAAGAAATCAAGCTCCTTACTTTAAGTCTTAGAAATCTCACTGCTGAATAAGCAAAAGACATTCTGAACATCAATCATTTTAAAGAATAATGCTAATTATGGAAGGATTCTTGTATAATATCAAAGGAAAATCATATAGGCACGAAAACACATATGTTAGATATATAAAATAACAGTTTATATCAAGGAACTCTCCAAAATCTTTGGAATTGAGCTTAGCTATGATATGAGCAAAAGAAAAGCAGTTTAGTTTAATTCTGAACCTCTCCTTTTCCCAAAACAGGAGTTCCAGATTCAAATTCCTTTTAGGGCCAAGTAGGTAACCAAAATGGCTGAAGCAAATATAGGGAGTAGTGGACTCTGTGAAGAACACATGCCCTAATTAAATATTTAAATTGAAAAAATTTAAAACACTGTATAGGCCAAATAAAACTCATTTGTAAGCCAAATTTGGGAAGCAGACCATCAGAGTGTGATATCTGGTGAACTTTCAGATACCTTAGTCAATAAAATATGGGTGAAAACAGATTTTTCCTGACAGTAAAAAGATTTTACAAAATTTTAAGCTATAATAGTGTTGGAATTCTAATTACATCCAAATTTGGCTCTTAGGGAAATATTAATTTTACTTCATACATATGTCACGTTCCAAACTCATAATAAACATATACTGTGGAAGATAGTAAAAAGCTTCTTTTCACTGTCATCTTACCTAAAATTTAAATTCCTAAGAAAGTCTTTGTTACATCTTCTTACTAGATTTCAAAAAAGACATTGTACATGTAATTGTGAAGAAAAAGCAAAAGTTGGTAACAGTGGTTACCCCTGGGGATAGGAACCAAGATCGGGGAGGAGGTACAGGCAAGGGAGTGGTCAAAAGAGACTTTTATATTTTTTGTATTGTTTTATTTTTTTATGACGAGAATATCTTCATGTATTACCAGTATAATTTTAAAACAAAACCAAAATAAAATAGTACAGGACTATAGGACTGCTATGATAGAGGCTACTGTATGATACACATTGCATCCCCTACCTGACTGAGGACTGACTTTGCCCCTGCTTCCCCCTCCCTCACACATCCCTCCCAGTAACTCCCTGGAAGCTGGCCAAGCTTTGGCTGCTATAACCTTGAATGCTGCCCGCCCCAAGTGCATCTTGTTTTGAGAAAACAGCCCACACTCCAGATGTGTTCCTAAAACTTGCATGTAAGCCTCTGGCATTCAGCCACCTTTGCCCCCTAGCCCCATATAATCTAAAGAGCAGCTGCCATAGGTGCAGACATACTTCAGTGAGCTTGATGTCTCTCTGTCCAAAGCAAGGTAGCTGCAGCTCTCTGTAAGTTCCCCTAATAAATGACTAAGGACTAATCACCCTGGCATTTAGTGCCTCTTTCTTCATAATCTCAACAGTCCCCATTGTAAGGCAGATTGGGGCACTTCTGGCTGGGTCTCCTCCATTTCTTCTTTTGAGGTGAGTCCTGCTCCTGGTTCAGTGGGACACAACAGTCTATATGGGTAGAATTCTCTAGAACAGTACTAAATTCAAAAACTTTGTACTCCATAAGGATTCTTATACTTGTAAATAGGATCAAACATAATTTGAACACATGGTTTTTCAACCTCCAGAAAACCTCTCTGAACTGCAGTAGCAGAGATGGGATTATACACATAAAAATAGTGGATGAGAATTGCCCATTTATTCAAGTATAACCAACTTTAGTTTTATACATTTTCCCCTCTTAATCCTCTAAGGTCCTTCTTAGAAAACTGATACGGTACTTCTGTCCTTCACTTCCCAAAGGTAAGTTTAGTCATTAGCCCCAATATGAATACAGGTTATGTTAAACCCAAAGAACACATGCACTGTTCCATGACACACATGGACATCACTGACAGCAACTATAACTGCTGAATAGTGAACTGCAGATCATGAAAACCTTGATGATGCAGCATGGACTATCTACAGGTAACCTGAAAAAAAGAATCCCAATTCTCCCTAGCCTGTCCTCAGGGTTCAAACAAATCCCAGCCTTTAAAAAGAGAAGATTGGTCCATTTATTGTGTTTATGAACAAAATGGACAACAAATGATACCAAATCACCCAGGCCACCTTTCTTCTACCCCCCGTCCCCAGGCACTGGGAACCATTCCTATCCCATCTCACATTTCTGCATGAGATAGATATGACTTATGGTTGCCTTGACGTCGTTTCCTTTTGGCTTACGACTCAGCTTTTGGGGTCAATTTCCTATGCAAGGAAAGCCAGAGGAGCAGAGTTAGGTCTCAAGGCATCATACAAACTGGATGGATCTAATGCCAAAGCAATGGCCCCAGTCTTTTATACACCCACAACCCTCCCCGCCCTTGGCATCAGAAAAGAAGCAGCTTTTCACTGCTCCTTCTAGAGCAATGTCTCATTGGCATAATTTTTCCTTTCTAAGATACAGATGTCCCTCATCCATTCCTTAGAGAACTTTAATATATCAAAACAGTCAGGCTAGATCATAACTACCACTATAAAATTTTCTATCTTCATTAACCCTGACTCTTGACTACTATTCTTCCCAAAAAGTTAAAAAAAAAAAAAAAAAAAAGATCTACAAAGGGGAAGGCTGAAACATGATTCATAATTTTTATTTCAATGAAAGATAAGTATAAAGAGAACTTTGAGTAATATTCCCTACACATAATATTTAAATGAAATTCAAAAGACATTTTATTTGCTCTACTCATCACATCTTATATAAACATTTTTATTTAAGGCTTTTCTTTTAAAATTAATATCAATTTTTATATAGTAAAACCCAATTGTTGGGTTTTTCATCTTAAGCAAAATTTTTCAAATAACAGCCAGATAGTAAGATAGCTTTGCAGGCCATATAATCTGTCACAAATACCAAACTCTGTGAAAGCAGCTGTGGCCAATAGGTAAAATAATGGGCATGGTATATAATTAAAATTATGAATTATAAAATTTTATACATTATTTCTATTAAAATTCATCTACAAAAACAGATGGCTGGCTGGATCTGACCCACAGGTAGTTTGCCTATTCTTGATCTTAAGGAACCAGACTATGAAAGACAATCTTTGGCATGCCATTCTAACCTTTACTTGGGGGAGGGGAGAACAGGCAGTGAAGGGGGGGTATTAACAGATAAAACAACAAGAAAATTATTTGTTGCAAAATTTCCAACAACTATAAATAAACCATTCTCTGGATTTTTCAAAAGTTTCATTTTTACAGACAAATAATAAACCTGCAAGAAAGAAAGCGTAAATTATACAAATTCCATTTTAACAAACTCCAAACATTTTAAAAGACAGTTTTAAGATTAACTGGACTGTAAATCTGCTTATCTTGTTCCTCAGGGTTTGTTTTTAATAGCAATTTTCCCTTTATATACTCTTATAGACCCCAGCACTTATTTGAAACATGTACGGCACTCGGAATTATTTATTCTGTGTTGTCCTCTCGCACTAGGCTGTAAGCAACATAAGAGTAGGTACAAGGTACATCTTTCACGGCTATATCTTTTAGTCTACAGTTCCTAGCACATAGTAAGTACTTGGTAAGAGGTGCTGAATAAATAAATAAATGACTAGTACTGAAAATTTAACTCCCTTAATATTGAGGCTGAAATTCTGGCTAATAGTCTATTCAGAGAAACTTTTGAATAGAATGTCACACAGGTACTGGCTGGCCAGGTTAGAGGCCCAATTCTAAACTTAAATCCCATCTTCTAACTTTGCCTTCCTTCCTTACATGGCACTTTGGGTTTTCTCAGTTCTGACAAACTGTAAAGGGGTCCTCCACCTGCTTTTCTACCTCAATGGCCTTTTCCCTCATTCTGTGATCAAATCCCTGGTAATGGATCTGGGGATCCCAGAAATGTTTCTGCTTCATGAATGTGAATAAGACAGTAAAAAGGGTAAATAAAATAAAATAAAATAAATAAAAGTTTGCATAGTAAGAACTCATGTTTAACAAGAAAGAAGAGATAATATATGCACAGAAACTCCATGAAAGAATATACCAAAAACTTGACAACAGTTACTTTGGGAGAATTTTGAGAATGTAAGGCAAGGGCAGTGGAGATATTCTTGTGAACATTTTCTTCTTGCTCTACAGCCTTCTTTACTTCTTTAATAATTACTTTTTTTTTTTTTTACACCAAGAATATGTAAACACCATAATACCACTAAACCAAAACAAAGAGATCATCTTCAATCAATATTCAACTGGCAAATAAGCACAGGTATGTTTACTCTGCTATTAGAGAGATTCAAAGGTGAAGTAGTGATGGAAAACAATTTTAGTAACAGAAGGAAAATAAAATGGAAAACACATCAAAAACTATGGGACTTGACAACCAGCAAGATGGCAGCAGAGTAAGGAGCTCCTACTACAGGGCAGTTAGGAATCAGAGCTTTCTAAAGCACCTGTCTGGGGGCTCCAGGAGACCAGAAGAGCATCATTGAAAGAATGAAAGGAGACTGCCCATCTGCAGAGAAGATTTGTGAGTAGAGCACTCCACGCCGTGGAGGCCGGTGCCCATCCTCCACTTGGCCGCACAAGCTGCCTCAGGAGCTATTCCGCGGCTGGAATTGGAAGCTCCGCTTTCCAAAAACGGGGGAGGAAGAGATGGTTGGGCACCAATTTCAAACTACAGATTAGTAAATTCGGCAGGCTAAAGTATAACCCTAAGAACAGCTAAAGTTTGAACCTGTCCAAGACGGAAAGAGGCCGGTAGCTGCCATTTTAACTCTGCCCCTGGCACTAGGGGAAGTAAGGCTGACTGAAAATCACAGTGCTGGCAGGGACCAGCTTCTTTCCATCCAGATAAGACTGCAGCTCTAGCCTAAGCCCCAGCCCCACCTCCAGCAGGGAGGAAGTTGGGGGGACCTGCGCCAGCCTCTCTAGGAAAATACAGTCCACGCCATGGAGACTGGTGATCATCCTACTCTTGCAGTGCAAGCAGCCTCAGGAGCTATTCTGTGGCTGGAAGTGGAAGCTCCATTTCCCAAAAATAGCAGAGGAAGAGACAGTTGGCCACCAATTTCATCTACTGATTAGTAAATTCAGCTGGCTAAAGTATAACCCCAAGAACAGCTAAAGTTTGAACCTGTCCAAGTCGGGAGCTGCCATTTTTGCTCCGCCCCCAGCATGAGAGGAAACTGGGTTGACTGAAAATCTCACTGACAGTAGAGACCCGTTTCTTTCACCCAGATCAGACTGTAGCCCTAGCCTAGGTTTCAGCCCCACCTCTAGCAGGAAGGGAGTTGGCAGGCCCTGCACCAGCCTCTCCAGGTAACTGCAGGGACATTTGGCAGGCACAGACTGAATAGTCAAAAGTCTACTGGGACAACTGCGGTCATTTTGGAACCGCACGGCATAGATTGCTGTCCACACCTGAAGCTCCATCCCCGCCCCAGGTAGGGGAGAAAGGGGTGGGAAGCTTCATCAGTCTCTCTGGGCAACTCAGTCTAGGCCTGTAAGACTTGGCTCTGTCCACACCCCTGGCAAAGGACGAAGTTGGGAGACGCTTCAGTGGTCCCTGGGGAAATGAGGGCAGCTTGAGCCTCCACAGTTTACAGCACCAACTACATCCTTGGATCCTATAAAACAACTAGCAAGGGAGAGGGGCAAGAAAACCCTAAACTAAAGAAAGAAACTGCAACCAGAATAAATAGATCTAATAAGCAAGATGCCAAGACACCAACAAAAAATTACAATCCACACCAAGAAACAGGAAGATATAGCCCAGTTAAAGGAACAAGATAAGCCTCCAGATGACATAAAAGAGTAGAGACAACTAATCATAGATGTTCAAACAAATCTCCTTAGTAAATTCAATGAGATGGAATAAGAGGTTAAGGATATTAAGAAGACATTGGATGAGCACAAAGAAGAATTTGAAAGCATACATGGAAAAATAGCGATCTTATGAGAATGAAAGCGCTATAAATGAAATTAAAAATAAACTGGAGGGAAGCGGCTGTGGCTCAATCAGTAGGGCTCCCATTTACCATATGGGAGGCCCTGGGTTCCGTTCCCGGGGCCTCCTGGTGAAGGCAAGCCCACCCGCATGGCGTGGTTAGCTGACCCAGCGAGCACAAGCAGCAAGGGGGGGATAAATGAATAAATAAATAAAATCTTAAAAAAAAAAAAAAAAACTGGAATCATATAACAGCTACAGTGGTAAAAGCAGCATGGTACTGGCATAAAGACAGACACATAGACCAATGGAACCAAATTGATGGTTCAGAAACAGACCCTCACATCTAGGATCAAATGATTTTTGACAAGCTTGTCAAACCCACCCAGCTCAAGAAAAACAGTCCATTCAACAAACGGTGCCAGGAGAACTTGATATCCATAACCAAAAGAAGGAAAGAGGACCCCTATCTCACACTTTATATACAAATTAACTCAAAATGGTACAAAAACCTAAATACAAAAGCAAGAACCATAAAGCTGCTAGAAGAAAATGTAGAAAAATATCTTCAAGACCTGGTGGTAGGTGCTGGATTCTTAAAGGAGATAAGAGGAGGACTGAGATGAACTACTGATATTTAATGTATGTAGAAATTTTAATTAGCTTTACTGTAAAAGTGTGGAAATGTATAGAGTTGATGGTAACACATTATAGTAAGTTACAGCTGGTTTATAAATGGCAATGTGGCTGAAAAGGGTAGTCTAGGGATGTAAATGCTAAATGACAGAAAGCTAGAGAATTATCTAGGGACTGAATAGCACAGTAAATCCAGAGTTGGATGAGAATCGTGGTAGATGGTACAGATGCAAGAGTATCCTTTGTGAGCTAAAGTAGATGTACATCACTATTGCAGAGCAGTGGGAATATGGAGAAGCATGGGAAAAATACAACTGGAGTGATGTATGGACTGTGGTTAACAGTAATAATGTATTTATGCATCTATGCCAAAGATGTACTGTGTTGATGATGGGGGAGTATGGAAAAAGTGTCCCAAATGTATGCTATGGACCTCTTAAAAATCTGATATTATCTCATAATCTGCATCAAACTTTCCACCACAGTGTGGTGTGTTAATAGAGGGCTGTTATATGGGAATTCTGCAAATGTGCATGATTGTTTTATAAGTTCACAACTTCTGTAATAAAAATATATTTAAAAAAAAATAATAGGGGGAAGCGGCTGTGGCTCAATCAGTAGGGCTCCCGTTTACGATATGGGAGGCCCCGGGTTCGGTTCCCGGGGCCTCCTGGTGAAGGGAAGCCCGCCTGCACGGCGTGGTTAGCTGACCCAGCGAGCACAAGCAGCAAGGGGGGGATAAATGAATAAATAAATAAAATCTTTAAAAAAATAAAAAATAAATAATATATAAATAAATAAATAAATAAGAAGCATGAATGAGGACCCCTATCTCACTCCCTATACAAGAATCAAGTCAAAATGGATCAAAGACCTAAATATAAAAGCCAGGACTATAAAACTATTAGAAGAAAATGTAGAGAAACATCTTAAAGATGTTGTGGTATGTGGTAGTTTCTTGGATCTTACGCTCAAAGCATGCATAACAAAAGAAAAAATAGATAAATAGGACCTCCTCAAAATTAAACACTTTTGCTCCTCACAGGACTTTGTCATAATGGTGAAAAGGCAGCCAACTCAATGGGAGAAAATATTTGGAAATCACATATCTGATAAGAGTTTAATATCCATGATACATAAAGAGATGCTACAACTCAACAATAAAAAGACAAATGACTCGATTAAAAAATGGGCAAAAGACTTGAATAGACATTTGTCAAAAGAAGAAATACAAATGGCAGGAAAAAAAAAAAAACACATGAAAAAATGCTCAGCATCACTGGCTTTTAGGGTAATGCAAATCAAAGCTACAATGAGATATCATTTCACACATATTAGAATAGCCACTATTGAAAAGACAAAAAACTACAAGTGTTGGAGAGTATGTGGAGATAGGAACACTTTTTTCACTCTTGGTGGGAATGTAGAATGGTACAGCCACTGTGGAGGACTGTTTGGCAGTTCCTAAAGAAGCTGAACATAGATTTGCTCCATGACCCAGAAATACCACTACTGGGTATATACCAGAACTGAGAGCAGGAACACAAACAGACATCTGCACACCAATGTTCACAGTGGCATTATTCATGATTGCCAAAAGATGTAAATAACCCAGGGGTCCATCAGTTTGAATGGATAAACAAACTGTGGTGTATATACACAATGGAATATTACGCAGCTGTAAGAAGAAATGAAGTCGTGAAACATATGATAACATGGATGAACCTGGAGCACATTATGCTGAGTGAAGCAAGCTAGACACAAAAGGACAAATACTGTATGACTGTGCTATTATGTATTAAATACATTGTGTAAACTCATGGAGTTAATAACTAGAATATGGGTCACCAGAAAATAGAATGAAGAGAATGGAAAGCTGAGGGTTAACTTATGCAGAATTGATAAGTTGTGCATTAATCTTTGGAAATGAATAGTAAAGGTGAAAACACAATATAGTGTTTGTAACTAGCAGTGCTATGAGTATGACAGTGGTGAAAGGGAAAGTCTAAGGTCATGTATATTACTAAAAGGAAAGCTAGAAATGTAACATGGGACTATATAGCATAAGGAAACCTCATGTGAAATACAAGTTATATTGCATATATGACTGTTTTTCTTTGAAACTGAACAAATGTTATGTATGTTAACGTTACAAGTTGTTAATATAAGGCAAAAAAACAACAACAACAACACATTATGCTAAGTGAAAGAAGCCAGACACAAAGTATTACCTATTGTATGATTCTACTTATATGAAATGTAAATATAAATCAATTTATAAAGATGGAATTTGATTAGTGGTTATGCAGGGCTGGGGAAAGATAGAGTGATTGAGGTGTGACTGCCAGGGAGTATGCAGATTTTCTTTTTGGAGTAATGAAATTGTTCTAAAATTTTTTGTGGTGAAGAATTAATAACATTATGATTATACTAAAAGCCACTGATTATTCACCTTGGACAGATCATATGGTATATGCATACATCTCAATAATTACTACTTAAATAATTGTGCAAGAATAGCCAGAAATAGCAGCGATGTGCAGCAGGGGAAGCATAGAGAGAGAGAGAGGTGAAGAATCTTCTTTTGTCTGTTTTTTATTATTGAAACTGAAAATGCTCTAATAATGACTTAAGTGATGAATGCACAACTATGTGATTATACCAAATACCACTGATTTGTACACTTTGGATGAATTGTATGTTTTATGAATATGAATCATTAAAATTGATTTGTTAAAAGAAAAAAAAACCATTGATTGTACGCTTTGGAAAGATTGTATGGTATGCGAATACATCTCAATAAAACTGCTTTAAAAAAAAAAAAACTTTACTTCTCTAAACCTGCTGCACTTTCCAATACAGTAACCACTAGCCACATGTGGCTCGTGTGCACTAGGAAAGTGGATAGTCCGAATTAAGATGTGCTGTAGGTGTAAAATATACGCAGGCTTTCAAAGATTTAGTACCAAAAAGAGAATATAAAATATC
Organism: Tolypeutes matacus; assembly: GCA_026826555.1. Classification (NCBI taxonomy): domain Eukaryota; kingdom Metazoa; phylum Chordata; class Mammalia; order Cingulata; family Chlamyphoridae; genus Tolypeutes; species Tolypeutes matacus. The sequence continues at coordinate 4,851,872 of JAKSZT010054564.1, forward strand.
CCATAACTGCCGGGCGCGGTGGCGCGCGCCTGTAGTCCCAGCTACTCGGGAGGTTGAGGCAGGAGGATCGCTTGAGCCCAGGAGTTCTGGGCTGCGGTGCGCTATGCCGATCGGGTGTCCGCACTAAATTCGACATCAATATGGTGAACTCCCGGGAGCGGGGGACCACCAGATTGCCTTAAGGAGGGGTGAACCGGCCCAGGTCGGAAAATATCCCAATAACTTTTATATTAATTACATGTTGAAATACTTTTGATATATTAGATTAAGATGTAATAAAATCGATGTCACCTGTTTCTTTTTAACTTTTTAGAACGTGGCTACTAGAAAATTTGCAATTACATACACGGCTCGCATTCTATTTCTGTCGGACAATGCAGCTCTGGGCCTTTAGTTACCTTCTCCGTGAAATGGGAATAATTCGAACCACTTCCCGGGGCTATTATCAGTATTAAGTGAAATAAAGTCTGCAAACGCTCAACACGTAGTAGTTATTAGCTAACCAAAGGGAAGAAGCCAAGTGAGGCATTTGGACAAGGAAAGGCTGAGGAGTGACTGAAGCCGCCGCACCATCTGGCTTCCAGCTACTCTAAGGGCAGCCTTTGGGGGCGCCTACCTTCTCTCGCTCGCAGACCGGGAGCAGGCGTATCACGCCCGGAATCCCGAGGCCACCCAGCGTCTGCAGAGCTGGCAGCGAAGGGGCTGGTGAGGGGCGCCCGGGATGGGGTGAGGCAACAGTCCTTTCCCCCTCACCGGTTTCTCTGAGCGAGGCGGGGGTACCGTGAGGAGGAACCCCGAGACGCACCTCCGGCCGGCAGGCGGCCCGCGCGGAGGAAGGACAGACAAGCAAAAAGGGCTGTCCCCTCGCAAGTCAGAGAGGAGGCTCTGGTGTCTTGGCCTCGGCACCGCCGCCTCCCACCGCCGCCGCTTCCCTCGGCGGCCCCACCTACCGGCCGCGCCGTCTCCGTGAACGCCGCGGCGGCCGCAGCTCGCGAGGCTGCGTCTGCTTCTCCTTCGACACCGCTTACTGGCTCCGGGTCCATCGTTGCCACAGGGCTGCTGGCGCTGGCAAGATAGAGCGTAATGGCCGGCAAGCCCACATCCATCCTCCGCCTTCTGGAAGTGGGACTCACCGGCAGCGCCCGCCTCCTGCCACGCCCGGACACGCCACAAGCGAGAGGCAGGGCGGGCCGGTGTTTTGCCAGTCGGGATCCCTGGGCGCCAGCAGACTCCGCCCGAGAGGCTCAACCGGCCACTCGGGCGGGGCGGGGACTTCGGCTGCACCGCTTCCGGCCCCGCCCACATCCGGAGCTCGCGGAACAGCCTGGTAGCGCGGTGATGTCGTGCCTCCCACCTGTACCTGGAGCCTGTGGAGTCGCTATCCGGACGTAACCTCTTACGAACTACGTCTTGGGCTTCCTTTCTTCGCTTATAAAATGAGAACAGCTGCTTGTATCAAGAGGTGCTTGCTGAAAAGTAATTGTAAAATGTACAGCTCTTGATATATACACATCCCATTATTAACGCGGGTTTTATGACAGTCCAGCCAAAATACCTTGAAATAAGAGGCTTAAAGCTGCATTTTGCTTACACTTGTCTGAAATACTTAAGTCTCACTAGAAAAGTTAACGGAGAAGACCTAAAAGAGAGCGAAGGGTAACAGCAAGCTTCCATCTTGACAAATATGAGGAATATTTATTATGTGCTTTAGGGTTTGTTCTTGTAAAAGAGGGAGTATTGGGAGTGATGTGACTCAAGCAGTTGAGTGCCTGCCTCCCACATGGGAGGTCAAGGGTTTGATTCCCAGTGCCTCCTAAGGAAAAAACAAACAATGAGCAATGAACAACAACAAAAGACCAATGAGCACAAACAACGAGCAAACAGTAGAGCAAACCATCTAGCGAGACATGGGGGTTGGGTGGGGGAAGAAGGGATATCCCACGTCTCCCATATTTTCCAATGACCAATTAAATTTTTAAAAATCATGGATGAAATGATTACTGAATGACTTCGATGTCAAGCTAGTTGGAGCATCTCCATATAAATGTTTTTGTTTTTTTTTTTTTATTGCAAGTTTTAGCATGAAAGTTTCTACACAAGTTTTCACACATTTGTAAAGGTCAAAAATAAAATATATATTATTTTGGTGTGGAGGAGTATTTTAGTTTATTAAAGGCTGTCAATGCAATGTACCAGAAGTGTGTTGGCTTTTACAATGGGAATTTATTAACTTATGAGCTTACAGTTCTGAGGCTATGATGGCGTCCAAATTAAGGCATTGTCAGAGATGATTTCTCATTGAGCTGCAGCTATGGCTGATCAGGCACATGGCAGGGCCTACTCACCTCTCCCCTCTCTTCAGGGCTTTGTTGCTTTCAGCTTCAGGCTGCTCCACAGGCTTCTGTGTGGCCTTTTTTCTTTGTGGCTTTTTATCCCTCTATTTATAAAGGACGCCAGTAAGAGGATTAAGACTCACCCTGGGTGATGCAATCGAATCAAAGTCCCTTAATCAAAGCCATTTAATCAAGGGTCCCACCTACAATAGGTTCACATGGACAGGAATGGATTAGCTCTAAGGACATGATTCTGGGGTCCACCCAGCTTCAAACTGTCACAGGGAATTTCATTTGCTACTTTAAACCTCAAATCAGAATGCAGAGACCAAGTTTGTGGCTAAACAAGCTGCTCCAGGATGCTGTTCCCACACAGAATCTTTGAATAACTAAAAAAACTGGCAAAGCCATCTTCCGAAAAACTGCAGAAAAGTTAAATGGTTGCAGTAACTGAGTGCTGAATCAAGAAAATGCGGCTTTAAAAATGGTAGAAGCTCCTGGTGCCCTTGCTGGCCCCTCCCCAACTCATCCACAGAGCAGTATAGAGCAGCCTGTATTTCAATTGTGGGTCCCTGGCTCTGCTCTGGAGGGAACAAGGTAGACCCTATGTGTATAATCAGGTGCCTATATACCAGTACCAATCTATGGTGTGACACCCTGAAGACTGAACCAGGAAAGTCATCTCTGGCTCACCCTTCCAGAACTTGCTCTTCAGGCAGAAGCAGCTTGTAGACAGCTAAAGCGGTGTAAGAAACAATTAGGTCAGAGCAGCCTGGGGCAAAGGATACCCTACTATAAGTCATATGATAGAGCACCCAGTAGAGGGAGAAAGTCTATCTCATAGGGAGTATAAGGGACATTCCCAAGTCCACAAGCAAGCATAAGTGGAGGACAAATCCCAGGATCAAAAGAATGATCACAGAGAGCTGTTGTAGCTCAGCAGTTGAGTGCCAGCTTCCCACATTGAAGTCCTGTGTTCAATCCCAGTACCTCCAAAAAAAAAAAAAAAAAGAAAGAAAAAAAGAAAGAAAAGAAAGAAAATACTGAGCAGATCCTGCACATCATATTTACTTCAGGCTGATCCTCTTGAAAAGAGGGCTAAACCCTGAAGAAAAGCATCAACCAATGCAGAGCCAATTTGCAAAGACTACAAAAGGTGCTTTTTGCTTTTGTTTGGTAATGTAAACTATAGACCATAGTTAATAGTATAATTATAATAATTTGGTTTCATCACTTGTAACAATAGTACGGCACTAATTCCAAGTGTTAATAATAGGAAAAACTGTGTGAGGAGGGTATATGGGAACTTTATATTTTCTGCATGATTTTCCTGTAAATGTACAACTGCTCTAAAAAAAAAAAAAAAAAAAAAAAAAAAAAAAAAAGCTTCACACTAGTGCCAATTCAGAAATGCTCTCCAAAGTTACGTGACCTAATATATGTTATTAAGTATGGTACCAGCAGGCCCAACACCCTATAGCTTTAATTATTTATTTTTCTCCTATGCAAAAGTTCATTCTCCTTAACTTCTGCCCAATATTCTTGTACACTTTCTATCCTGTTTGTTACTATGATACACTAAAAACAAACATCTTTAAAAAAAAAATTGATCATTTGAAAACAATGGACAGTTAAAAATTTGGAAATGTGGAAATTCATAATGCTATATATTCTTGAGATATGATTAACTGAGCTTGCTGCTGAGGTGAACAAGTTAGTAACATGATCTGATGCTGTCTGGTGGCATTATCAAAATGCAGTGCAAAACAGTAAACAAAGCTCTGCAATAAATTGAAAACACAAAGAGCCAATTGTTAAAGACTTCACAAATTGGCTTTCATTTTTTAAAAAAGACAGTTCTACATTATATGTATTCAAAAAACCCTCTTTCATAACTTACTTGCAAGGTTAATCAACATCTTTATTTAATTAAAAATTTGTAGAATGTTTATAAATGCATGATTTTATTTTCCATATTGGCAATAAACATCAAATTACAATTTTCACTGCTGAAGAACTTGCTTTTATGGTTGACAAATCTGTTTCTTAGTTTACTGAAATTTCAAAATTCAAGTCACGTTCCAACATGAACTGGAAAAACTTCCTGAGAAGAGTTGTTTTTAACACAAATAAGCAAGCAGCTGAAGAGTAGTTTATAACAAATGGACAACTCAAAGCAACTTTTACACACAAAATTCTAATAGTTTTATTTAGGGTATTTACATTTTATCATTATTTCCAAACTGTCACACCTCAACTAAAAGTAGGCAACAATACCATATGCCAAATCTGTCCTTCATCCACCTTGTAAGTATAAATTGTATCTTTCACTTTGTAAGTATTCTTTCACCTTGTAAGTGTAACATTGTATCACTATGACTAAAAATAAGGTGTTATTATATTTCATCTACTTGAGAACACAATTGTAGTCTAAATTTATAATTTAATGATGCATATAGAGCTATAAAGGTAATTTTTGATCTACCCATCTCTTTCCAAGGCTGGGAAAATAAAGCTGAATAAAATCTGAAAATCAGGAATGTCCATCAAATAAAAAACAAGACTTTCTAAAACCATTAGAAACCAAAAAACAGGTTTTATATCTACTATAACATAGCTACATATATGTTTTAGTAGACAACATTCTTCAGGTTATGCTATTTTTCAAATGGGGGATATATTTTCATCATCAATGATGCACAAGAAAAATATAAGGTGGTAAAAATGAAAATGCATTTTAGGTTGATTTTAAGTAGAAAGATAAAGAAATTGTCAAGTGAGAACTAGTAGTGTCTTCGCTTATAAAACCCAATATGCCAGATACTTTGCTAAGGGCTTTCCTTTTATTAGTTCTTCCTCTTCACAACTCTGAGGTACTTCTATAAATATCAACATTTTACAGATGAAGAAATACAGGCTTGAGAGATTATCTTGCTCAAGGACAGAGCTGGTAAGTAGCAGAGCCAGGTTTCAAACTCAGGCAATCTGATTCCAAGAGCTTACACTCAAGCCATTCTGCCCAACTCTCTGTTGATGAAAATGTCCAAAAATATAAGGTTATTAAATATTAAACATCAGGAGAGTAAAAAATTCCTAAAAATTCCAAAGGTGAGAGTGATATTTGGGATTTAGATGGAAATAAGTGGTTTTATATATATATATATTTAAATTGATTATAAAGAATAACCACTTTTAAGTATTAAGGCCCTGTATGGAAATACCAAGTGAACATGTTTTATTTGATGTTATACATCTGTTTTCTTAATTGAAATCCAGTCAGTGTTTTTGTGTGTGGTAGAATTCACTATAGGTATTCAACTACCAGAATTTTTTATATGGCATTAGTCATAAAATATTAGCTTTCTTTTTATATTATGCCTGTACTCAAATTTTGACATTGAAGAACTGGGTATCTTAACCTGAAGTCTGCTGAACGCTTGGAGGTCTTCCGATAATAATCTATAAAATAAAAATAAAAATATGACTGCCACAAATAGGGAATGAGAGTAAGATCTTATATTGTCTCTCTTTTTTTTAATTCCACACCCCCCCTCCCCCCAAGATGGCTCCCTTGTCTCTCTGTTGTCTGCTCATCTTCTTTAGGAGACACCAGGTACTGAACCCAGGACCTCCCATGTGGGAGGTGAATGCCCAACCACTTGAGCCACTTCCACTCCTTGTTGGTTGCATTGTCTGCTGGTTGTGGCATTGGCCTGGTTGTGGAGTCTGCTCGTTGTGGCATCTGCTTGTTGCAGCATTTGCGCGTCTTCTTTAGGAGGCACCAGGAGCCGAATCCAGGACCTCCCATGTGGGAGGTGGGTGCCCAATTGCTTGAGTCACATCCGCCCCCACAGTTTCTTTTAACACAATAAGGAACTTAAAAAACATCAAGGGACAGACATCAATTGAAGGGTTTCATCCTTCCTCTATTTCCTAACAAATGCAATGTCAAGAAATATGCAGATGTTTCTTGCACCACGTCTGCCAGAATTGAGATTCTGAACCCCTTAAATGAATTCCCAAGATCAGAAATTAGGGGCCCTTGATGATATTCACTAACAACTCTTACCTCCTTTGAGTTACTGAGGAGGAAGCTTCCTTTATTCTACTATAAAATTATAAAAAGCAAGCAAACATGATTCCTAAAATATGGGAATATGCAAATACATGTTCTCCTCATTTGATGCTGATATGGAGCCTCTTTCTGGAGACACTCATTTAGCATACCTTGCTTAGGAAAAATAGACCACAGTCACAGGCTGTTGATTCCTTCTGCTACCCACAGAAAAAAACGCCTTTATGCAGAAGTGTCAGAAGAGTCTCAGGCCCATACAAGGGATTTTCTTGGTTGTGTAGTTTATTGATATTTTTTTTTTTTTTTTAATAATTGCATAAGCACTATAAGGTTAAGGAAGTTATACCTAGTTTTACATTTGTACATATTTAAATAACATTATAATAAAAATCAGGAAGATTCAATATTGTACACTATTAGATCTATCTCATGGTCTAAGTTTGGAATGTATTAGATATCAAGAAGCTAAGGAGGGAAGCGGCTGTGGCTCAATCAGTAGGGCTCCCGTTTACCATATGGGAGGCCCCGGGTTCGGTTCCCGGGGCCTCCTGGTGAGGGCGGGCCCGCCCGCACGGCGTGGTTGGCTGACCCAGCGAGCACAAGCAGCAAGGGGGGGATAAATGAATAAACAAATAAAATATTTTTAAAAAAAAAAAAAAAAAAAAAAAGAAGCTAAGGAATCAATTTTAATACAGTAAAAAATAAAAGGAAATTTGTTCAAATTAGTAAAGAATTTGATTTCGGCGTATAATACTTATGCTGTCAAACACCAGCACCTATATAAAAACCATAACAATAAAAGGACAGCTTTTTTAACTAAAGATGACAGGTTGAGGAATTAACAGGATTAATCAGGATTTTAGAGAGCATCTCCAGTTCTTCATTTTAATAGAAGAGGAAAGAGAAACAGAACCTGGACTAGGTATCCTGGATCTTGAGTTGTCCTCTGCAGACACTGTTATTTTTGCTTCTGAAAATAGTTTCAGACGCAAAAATATTAAAAACTTATGCCTAAAGCCATAAAAGGTATTTTGATCAAGTGTCTCATATCTTTTTTTTAAGATTTTATTTATTTACTTTATCCATTTTAAATCCCCCCTTCCCCATTTGCTGTTTTGTGTCCATTTGCTGCACAATTCTCCTTCTCCAGTCTTCACCAGGATTCGATCCTGGAGACCTCCGATGTAGGAGAGAGGTATTCTGCTGCCTGCACCACCTCAGCTCCTGGCTTCTGGAGCTTTCGGAGCATCTCGTCTTGTCTCTCCCGTTACGTCATCCTGCTGCATGGCTCCCGGGGCCCGACGGCTCAGCGGCACACAGAGCCTGGCAGCCCATGCGCCTTCTATATATTTTTTATTTTACCGGGAGGTCCCGGGGATCGAACCTAGGTCCCTCCATATGGCAGACGGACGCCCAACCGTTTGAGCCACATCCGCCCCCCATCTCATATCTTTTTTAACCAAAATACAAAAAAGCTATCCTGAAGACAGAAATCACAAAAATGCATACCCAGAAAATGTGGCATGCATCAGTTTATTTAGAAACTAATTCAGAAAAAAATGTTTTCACTACAAATTTCTATAGCCGACCTTGCCATGACATTTCTCCAGAACATAGGTTATTGTATAGCTTATACAATAGTCTATAGTCTTTGGTTAATAAAAAATTAGTGGAATATAAAATCATTGCCAGAGTGAACAAGAAAATTAGTTGCATTCTTTGTGTAATTATTATTTTTCAAAGATTTATTTATTTCTCTCCCCTCCCCTTGTTTGCTCTCTGTGTTCATTCGCTGTGCTTGTCTTCTCTTTAGGCGGCACCAGGAACTAATCCTGGGATTTTCTGGAGTGGGAGAGAGGTGCTCGGTCTCTTGTGCCACCTCAGCTCCCTGTTCTGCTGCCTCTCTTATGTCTCTCCTCTGTGTCTTTTTGTTGTGTCATCTTGCTGTGCCAGCTCTCCGCACGGGCCAGCACTCCGCGTGGGCCAGCTTGCCACACGGGCCATCCTGCCTTCACCAGAAGGCCCCTGGAATCAAACCCTGGACCTTCCATATAGTAGATGGGAGCCCAATCACTTGCACCACATCTGCTTCCCTGTAATTATTTTTTAAAGATACTTCAGTTTATAAGACATTCTTAAAATACTTGAGTCATAAAAAAAATTAATACCATAAAAACTTGCTATTTCTTTTGCTCTCTCCCACCAAAAATCAATTCTTTGTTGAAGATCAGTCCATCCTACTTTGATGTACACTGCTACACTATATCTATTTCCTTTGTGATCTCAATAATGTATAGGCATAAGAGTTTTTCTAGTATTTTCAATTATTTCATGATTTATTTAAAATCACTGTTCTAAATGAACTGAGCAGCAATCCAATGTAACCAATAACCAGATCAACCTTGTCATTATTATATAAGAGTGACAGCCTAATATTTGCAATTATTTCCCCACTAAGAGGTCTACACATTAGTATTTATTATCAAAATGTACCAATTTCTTCAAGTATATTTTTGGTATGTAAGAAACACAACAAATTGACTTTAAAAAATCAAATACTGGGAAACGGATGTGGCTCAAGAGGTTTGGCATCCGTCTACCATATGGAGGGAACGGGGTTTGATCCCCGGGACCTCCTGGTAAAAAAAAAAAAAAAAAAAAAATCAAATATTGCCACTAAGGCTTTAAAAATATGAGGTAAAAAATTCAAGCTATATATAAAACATATATTGTGAACTGTAACCAAATTCTCAATTTTAGTAAGTGGCAGAGCTAAGATTTTCTGGGGCAAAATTATCTCAATTGTTGTAAGTCAAGCAAAAATTCCTAACACTCAAGTTAAGTTACTCTACCACACTTCTCATTAAAGTTGTATTTCCAGGCATAGTTTTAAATAAGATGTACCTATTGGCTTTTCAGTCTACAATTTTATGTAATACAATAATGTCAAAACATAAAGTTAAAAGCCCCTTAATTATAACCACTTTGAAGTTTATTTTACAGCACTTTTATTGAGACATGTCACTACTGACCAGGACTCTTTACAAATGTAATGCTTGGCTTTTGAGACAATTAAAAATCTTTGCGTACTAAAATTTTACATCATGATTTGTTTAACTTAAGAAGTGTTATGATGGTGAAAACTAATAGGAGAAGGAAATCTAAAGCAAAAATATAATGATTTCCCCAAAAAACATGTATTACTCCCTTATACCAAAGGGAGGGAGGGAAGAAGTAAAGAAGAGGAAAGGAAGGAGAAAAAGACAAGAAAAAAAAGAAAAAGGTCAAGACAGGCAAGAAAAATACTTTTTTCCCATTTTAAAAAGGAGGGAAACTCTGAGGTCTCAGCAAATAATGCAATCAACTGAGTCAGTTTATATTAAGGCATCTTCTTTACATATTATTGAATCCCATCATGCCTTTCATATTCCCAGCAGCACCCTGTTGAAACTGCCGCATCATTGACTGAAGTCCTGCCATACCACCTAGAATGAAAGCAGAGTAAAAACAGAAAATCATTAAGCAGAACTTTAAATATTTACTGTTATAGCATAATTAGTACATATTATAGCATAATAACTTCTAAGAAATACTGGCTTCTAAATGCAATTTAGTCATCAATCTTAAAGAACATACCAATTAAAAATCTGCATTGTCACTAGTATACTCATCTGTAAAGGAGAATGCATAATTGATGCCATAGAAATGTTGTGACAAATAAATGAGACTGAAAAGATCTTAGAATAGTACCTGTCACACAGGAGAGCGTAAATAATTCTAAAAAGATTTTTTCTGAGAAGCACAAGAGTCTTATTATAAACAGTATTAAATTACAGAAAAAATAATCAATGGGATTATTTTATCGGACTTACAGGAAGAAAATAATTCACCATTTACTATCTACTATATGCCCAGAACTGTACTGAATACTTTCATATACATTTGCTCATTTAATTGTCACAATTTCTGATGAGCTACTATCTGTAATTTTACAGAAAGGAAAGGTGAAGTTCAGAAAGGTTAAAGAACTCTTCACAGGTTACACAATAAAAGTAGAACTGAGGTTCAAAATAGTTATTTAATTTTAAAATTGCATCATTGGAAATATCCAGGTTTCAAAATAGGGCAAAGGATCACTAGAACACATATTTAAAAAAGAGGATTAGGAGCAGATATAGCTCAGTGATTGAGCACCTGCATCCTACATACGAGGTCCTGGGTTCAATCCCTGGTACCTCCTGAGAAAAAAAAAAATGATTAAGAGTAGCTTGCCGGGGGCAGATGTGGCTCAAATGGTTGGGCGTCCGTCTGCTATATGGAGGGACCTGGGTTCGATCCCCAGGACCTCCCGGTAAAATAAAAAAAAAAATATATATATATATATATATATATATATATAGAAGGCACATGGGCTGCCAGGCTCTGTGTGCCGCTGAGCTGTCGGGCCCCGGGAGCCATGCAGCAGGATGATGACGTAACAGGGGAGAGACAAGACGAGATGCTCTGAAAGCTCCAGAAGCCAGGAGCTGAGGTGGCGCAGGCAGCAGAATACCTCTCTCCTACATCGGAGGTCTCCAGGATCGAATCCTGGTGAAGACTGGAGGAGGAGGATGAGAAGAGATGGCAGGAAACAGACACGGAGAATTGCCCAGCAAATGGACACAAAACAGCAAATGGGGAAGGGGGGGTTTAAAATGGATAAAATAAATAAAATCTTAAAAAAAAAAAAAAAAAAAAAAAAGAGTTGCTTGCTCAAAAATCACAAAGGTGGCAGCAAAGAAGTGAATAAAATCTAAGCTTACACAGTGCTATTATAACCATTCAACTTATGATTCAGATGGTCATTTTCCTGGAAAAACTTATCTTTTTTTTTTTTTTTTAAGGTTTATTTATTTATTTATTTACTTTATCCATTTTTAAAATCCCCCTTTCCCCATTTGCTGTTTTGCGTCCATTCGCTGGGCAATTCTCTGTGTCTGTTTCCTGCCATCTCTTCTCATCCTCCTCCTCCAGTCTTCACCAGGATTCGATCCTGGAGACCTCCGATGTAGGACAGAGGTGTTCTGCCACCTGCGCCACCTCGGTTCCTGGTTTTCAGAGCTTTTGGAGCATCTCGTCTTGACTCTCCCCTGCATCTCTCTCCTGTTATGTCATCATCTTGCTGCATGGCTCCCGGGGCCTGGCGGCTCACTGGCACACAGAGCCTGGCAGCCCATGCGCCTTCTATGTGTGTGTGTGTATATATATATATATATATATATATATATATATTTTTTTTTTTTTTTTTTATTTTACCGGGAGGTCCCGGGGATCGAAGCCATGTCCCTCCATATGGCAGACGGACACCCAACCATTTGAGCCACATCCGCCTCCATGGAAGCACATATCTTTTGAACAGGTTTTCATAATATCACAATAGAAAGTTTGTCATTTAAACTCAACCCTTATAAATCAAACTATATTAACAACTGGCAACAACTCTGTACTTACCCATGTGATGAAGAACTCTTGGATCCATCATTTTGGCCATCTGTTGATTCAATTTTGCCATCTGAGACTGGCTCACATTCTTAGACATGTCACCACCTAAAAAAGAAAAAAAAAATGTTTCAGTAATAAGGAATGTAATATAATCAAGTTGTCATAGATTTGACAAATTGAGTAAATACAAAGAAAAATAACCCCCTATAAACCTATCACTCTAACACAATTATTTCTATATATTCTCTTCTGGTCTTTTTTTTTTTTTTTTTTACCGGGAGGTCCCAGGGATCGAACCTGGGTCCCTCCATATGGGAGACGGACACCCAACCAGTTGAGCCACATCCGACCCCCTCTCTTCTAGTCTTTATCTCAATTGCACACAAGTTTTTGAGGACTAACAAGCAAAATTCTATTCTTATACATTTAAGGGACTCTTTTTTTTTTTTTTTTTTTAAGGGTTATTTATTTATTTATTCCCCTGCCCCCTCCTTGTTGTTTTTGCACTCGCTGTCTGCTCTCTGTGTCCATTCACTGTGTACTCTCTGTGTCTGCTAGTCTTCTTGTATTCTCTTTAGGAGGCACTGGGAACCAATCTCAGGACCTCCAATGTAGGAGAGAGGCACTCAATCACTTGAGTCACTGCAGCTTCCTGGTTTTGTTGTGTCTCTTATTGTCTCTCCTCTGTCTCTTTATGTTCTGCCAGCTCTCTGTGCAGGCCAGCTTGCCTTCACCCGAAGGCCCCAGGAATCGATCCCAGGATCTCCCATACAGTAGATGGAAGCCCAATCACTTTAAGCCATATCCGCTTCCCTTAAGGAAACTTTCTTAAGGGCTAAGATTTTTGCTTTTACTTTTATTTATGCCTGTGAATGAGCCACTATAAGCAAAACTGTATCCAGTGGTTGTTAATATTAAGAGAGATGGGATTGCTCATAAATAAATGTGAATATTCAAAAACTTGAATATTTGTATATATCTAAGATGCCATTAAAAGATAATGAAAACCTCAGCTAACAGAAAGACAAACAATGGAACTCATTTGTCAGTGAATTTTCACACATTTAGTAAAAACGCCACAGTAAAAAGGGAGCCAATAAAAGAGATGTACTCTGGGACAGAACAGATAAGAGCATCCTGTGAGATTAGCTGTGCTCTTAAAGAGACAGGAAGCAAAAGCAATCATCAAGGCAAGTAGAGCTTTCAGCAAAAGTGCTTGATTTATTCTAAAGGTGCAATAACTATGGTGCTTTTTCAGAAATACTTAATGAAAATGAAAATCAAAGTTGCCACTGTCTTTTCAAAGCTGGCTGATTTGAATAAATTATGTAAATTAAGAACTACGAATGAAAGAGAAGATATATTTTTATGATAAAACATTTAATAAAATCTGAGAAAAAAATTCATGATTAGTAAATATGTTGAAGATGTAAATCCATGTTCATCGGTGATTTGTCCTAGGAGTTTGTTTCTGAGGACTTAAAACTTCTAACATATAATAAGAATCTGTGGTGAAAAGTATATGTGTCATATTCAACGCCCATTTCATCTTGTTGTGCCTTAATTAAGGAACTGAAACTTAAATAAGACCTGACTGATGTATCTGCAGCAATTTTACCAAGAATAGTCAGGGTCACTTGGTAAATTGACAAAATATGTTTATGAATCACTACTTGAAATAGCAAGTGATGTTGGAAGTTATATCCAATTTTAAATGTTTCTCTAAATAACTTTTCTCCCTTGTTATGAAAGAAAAATAGGTTATAGAAAGCAAGAAAAATATAGTGTCAAAGACAAAAGGTGATGAAAAAACCTGTAAATATTCATCCTTTTTAAAAAGCTATTCAGTGATATTGTTTATATTTAGACTTTCTAAATTGTGACTATTTAAAGTTCTTTTATGAATCCCCAAAAGAAAAATATTGTTATGAACTAATCCATTCCTATGGGTGTGAGATCCTTTTGTTGGACTACATCAGTGAGATATGACTTAGGTTGACTCTCTGCCCTTTGCTGGGTCTGATAAAAACAGAGACACACAGGAAAAGGGAGCTCTGCCATTTTTGACCTCACAATGTGAAAGGATTTGAGGATGGCTAGAGCAGCCAAACCTTAAGCACGAAGGCCCCAAGAGGCTGGGTCCATGGAGCAGCTCAAGGTTGAGGAGACAAGCCCAGGCTGAAGAGACAAGCCAAATGCCTGATAGCTTACATCTGATCTTGGGAAAAAAGCAGAACAGCTGACAGCTCCAAGAGAGGAGGCCCAGTAAGAGACATGCCTTACGCATGGTTGTGTAAAACTGAGCTCTGGTAGACGGCTGATTCGGGAGGGGAAGGCAGAGACCTCAGCAGAGATTGCATGCCACCTTCCTTTACCATGTGGCAAAACGCCAGATCAACAGTAGCTGACTTTGTGAGAAAGCATCTCTGTGGTGTCTTGATTTGGACATTTCATGGCCTCAGAACTGTAAGCTTTTACCCCAAATAAATCCCCTTTATAAATGCCAACCCATTTCTGGTACTTTGCATCAGCAGCCTTTGGCAAACTAAAACACTTTACATTGTTTTTTGAAATAATAAATTCACTTTAATACTTGCTGACATTATAAGACAATTTAAAAAATTTTAAGGAGGACTGGACAGTTAGCAACTGATTAATTCTTTGGAAAAAACAAAGTTATCTCCTAACCTCACACAGTTTGCAGCAAAATAAATTCCAGATGGAATAAAAAGCAAAACAAAAAAAAACAAACAAACAAAAAAATAGAAGAATATATAGTTGACTATTGTGGTATAAGCACAGGGAAGGCTTTTATGAGCATAAAAGAACCCATAAAGGAAAAGATGGATAGGATGGTGACATTTTAAAAAATCCTTAAAAATATAAACAAATATGAAAAAGCAAATAAACAGAGGAAAAATATTTGTGGACAGAAATCAAGGATTTTAAAGAGTTATTACAAAGAAAGAAGGGAAAAAATTAGAACAAATGGAAAAGGAACGTCAAGAAGTAATTCACAAAAGAAATTCAAACCACTAAATTATGAAGAAATGTCACACTTAATAGTAAATTTTTAAAACTATTGAAAAATATTTGACAAGTAGAGAATGACACTGAATTACTACAAAATTTATTTAGTACTTACCATGTTTCTGATCAAAACAGAAAAAAATTCCTGGCCTCAAAGAAGACTGTACAGAAACTGAAACTTATTGCATTACTAACAAGAACAAATTTATGCAGCTCAACTGAAGGATAATGTAGAAATATGTAGCAAAAGCCTTAAAAATAAAGCCTTAAAAATACTTGATGGGAATTTATCCTAATGGAAATGAAAATAGGCATAAAAATAGATGCACATGAACATTTCTCACATTCATGTGAGAATCAGCCTAAATACCCAACAAAAAGACACTAAGCTAAACAAAGATACATTCATAACTGGAATATAGCTCAGTGGTTTAAAAATTATATTTTGAAGACAATTTGACAATATAGAAAAAAAGTCATTACAAATCTGGCAAATATAGTAGTTACATCAAATGTTATTTGCAATAGGACCCATGGTATTATCTTGTAAAAGCAATGGGTAACTTTACCCATTATACTTTCTTATATTCTCCAATTTTTCTGAATATATTTGTTACATGTTCATAAAAATAAAGTCAGTAAGTTGGATTTTTTCTCCCACAATATTAATGCCTATGACTTCGAACTGGAAAACAGATAACTCATAGATCATGTTATAAATCCTGGAAGTACTTGAATATAATGTAATTCAGCAGTGAATTTTCCAATATCGGCAGTACTCTCTGGCTTTAATTTTCAATTTCTCAAATTCCTTTTTTCCTTTCAGTCTGGCAACTAATGATGAGTTTGTTGTTTTTCTTACCTTTGAAAAGTCCTTTGATACCACCCATCTTTTTTACCATCTGTGCAAATTTGGTATACTGTGTCAAAAGTTCTTGAACATCTCTTGTTGACACACCTGATCCTCTTGCTACTCTTTGGATTCTTCCTGGTTGCTTACTAAAAACCTTGGCACCATCTGTACTGTCAAGTTCTGTAAGCAAGGATAAATTATTTTCACTTACATACAATTAACATTCATCATCAAAGTAGTTATGTGCAAATAGGCAATATGTAACTTCAGAGAGCTTAGCTGATATGTTTTCTAAAGAGATAACTATTTTTTTTTCTTCTTTTTATAGTTTGAAATATTCCAAACAAACAAAAATAAACAGTGAGATAATAGTCAAACCACCACACAGATTTAACAAATGTTATAATTTGCTACATTTGCTTCTGATTTCTAAAACTTTAATATGGAATATAATAAAAATATTTAAATATTCATAAGCTATAAAAACAATAAAATCAGCACACAAGTAGTCATCCTAGAGTTTAAGTAAAATAGAACTTTCTGAGAGTCTTTGAAAACTTCATGTACCTCTTCCAGATCTCATATCCAACTACCCCAACCCCCCAAACCACCAGAGGTATATGCACATTTCAAAACAGAACAAAAGAGCTCACCTTAGTTCTACCCAAAATTACTAGTCACCTTTTAAATAATAAATTTAGGCTATATAAGCAAACAGAAGGAGTAGGTTCTATCTGGATCAACAGAATAAATGTTTTATTTCCTGTTATCAAGTAATTACTATTAGTAGGATTTTTATCCTTTCTGTAGCTTATAAAGAGTAAACTAACTCCCCCCAGTATTTTGATAAGTCTTAGAATATGGACTACTTATTTTTCTGGCTTTAGCTTCATATAATCTCAGGAATAGAAGAACTTTAGTCAATATTTCCATTATATCTGTATTCTCTGTACCACATACCCCCAAAATAAGTGGTCATCTAGCCTTGGTCTTTATATCCCTAGGAGAGACCATTATCTACTAAGACAGTCTATGCCTTATAGCTGTAATTTATAGTAAATCTTTTCACATATTAAATTGATTCTATCTGCCTGATACTTCTTCCAATTTGCTTAGGTCTCTCTTTGCCAGGTACAAAAAATAAGGCTTTCAAACTTTTGAGAGCCACCATGTCTCACTTACATTTCTCTAGGTAAAAGAAAACAAAACTCTTTTGACTGTTTCTCTTATGAAATGGTTTAGAACCCCATTTATCAACCTAATTAGTTTTTTTTTTTTTTTTAAAGATGTATTTATTTACTTTATCCATTTTAAATCCCCCCTTCCCCATTTGCTGTTTTGTGTTCATTCGCTGGGCAATTCTCTGTGTCTGTTTCCTGCCATCTCTTGTCATCCTCCTCCTCCAGTTTTCACCAGGATTCGATCCTGGAGACCTCCAATGTAGGAGAGAGGTGTTCTTCCACCTGCACCACCTCGGTTCCTGGCTTTCGGAGCATCTCGTCTTGTCTCTCCCCTGCGTCTCTCTCCTGTTACGTCATCATCTTGCTGCATGGCTCCGGGGGCCTGGCGGCTCACCGGCACACAGAGCCTGGCAGCCCATGCGCCTTCTATATATGTATTTTTTTTTTTATTTTACCGGGAGGTCCCGGGGATCGAGCCCAGGTCCCTCCATATGGCAGACGGAGGCCCAACCATTTGAGCCACATCTGCCCCCCCTAATTAGGTCTTTTTTTTTTTTTTAAGATTTTATTTATTTATTCATTTATCCCCCCCTTGCTGCTTGTGCTCGCTGGGTCAGCCAACCACGCCATGCAGGTGGGCCTGCCTTCACCAGGAGGCCCCGGGAACCGAACCCGGGGCCTCCCATATAGTAAACGGGAGCCCTACCGATTGAGCCACAGCTGCTTCCCCCTAATTAGGTCTTAAATACATCCTCTAATTTGCCTGTATCCTTCTAAGTATATTGTCCAGAAGTGAACTGAAATCTAAGTGAAGTCTGATTATCAGTACAATATAAGCTAAAATAAAATTATCTCATAATAAAGTTATAGTTAATTAAAACCTCTAAATCTGTTTCATAAATGTAACTTTTAAGCTATATCTTCATTATAAAATATTGAGAAAATATATATCGTATTCCTTCTAGGAGCTCAAATCAAGAAGGAGAAAACAGATAAACTAGTAACAGTACATTATGGCAAGCATAAACAGAGTTATCAAAAAGTAGAAGAGGGCTTAATTCAAGGAAAAAAACGGAAGTCCAGAAAAGGCATCACGCTGGTGGTTTCCCTTTAGCTGAGTAGTCCTCAAACGACAAGTATGAGTTAATAAAGAAGAGAAAGGAGCAAGGAACATTCCAAGAAGTAGAACATGTCTTTCTAAATTAAATGAAATTCGTTTTGTGTGGAAGGAACAGAGAATGGACGAAAGCTAAGAGATTTAAGGAAATTGCAAAGAAAGGTAAGGACAAGATTATAACAAGACTTGTGTGCCATGCCTAGGAGCTTGGAATTCATCACAAAGACAATAAAGAGCCAAACTTTTGATCCCATAATTGATATGTTTAGAAAGGCCATTCTGATAGTATTGAGGAAGACAGACTGAAAAAAGGAGTGACAAATCTACAAAAGGTAAAGGTTAGTAGGCTATACCGTAGCAATCCATATAAGAAATGAGAGTTTGAACTAATGAGGGACTGTAGAGACAAAGAGAAGAGGGGAGATGGGAGAAATATTTAGGAAGTAGAACTCAGAAAATTTAAGGTAACATTAAGGTTTTTATATTCTACCTGAAGTGGTAAAATATTATACTAAAAGACTGTGATAAGGGAAGCGGCTGTGGCTCAATCAGTAGGGCTCCCGTTTACCATATGGGAGGCCCCGGGTTTGGTTCCCGGGGCCTCCTGGTGAAGGCAAGCCCGCCTGCACGGCGTGGTTAGCTGACCCAGCGAGCACAAGCAGCAAGGGGGGGATAAATGAATAAATAAATAAAATCTTTAAAAAAAAAAAAAAAAAAAAAAAGACTGTGATAAGTATGTATGTATATTGTAATCCCTAGAGCAACCACTGAAAAACCATTCAAAGAGATATACCTCAAAACAATGTAGATAAATTAAAATGTAATACTAAATAGTGTTCAAGTAACCCACAGGAAAGCAGAAAAGGGGAACAAAAGGAACAAACAGAAAACCAATAATAAATGGCAGAACTAAAACTAACATATCAATAATAAATACACCAATCAAAAGGCAGATTTTCAAAGTGGATTTAAAAACAGAAAAAACATAACCCAACTATATTCTGTCAACAAGAAACACACTTCAAATACAATGACATTGGTTAAAAATAGGGGAAAAAAGATATGCCATGCAAACTATTTAATGGAAAGCTGGAGGAGCCCCAGTAATAGTAGACAACGTGGATGAGAGGCAAAGAGGGACATTACATAATCATAAAAGGGTCAATTCATCAAAATGACATAACATTCCTAAATGTGTATGCACCCAATAAAAAACTTCAAAAGAATATGAAGAGAGAGAGGATTGTGGGAAGACAGCAGAGTAGGAAACTCCAGGAATCAGTCCTTCCACTAGACCTGGTAGTAACTGTCTGAATCAACTATTTTGAAACCCTGGACTCCAGAGGATGCAATATCCAAGGAAGAGCTGGAGGAAGAAGCTGATAAATTGTGGTAAATGTTGGTGAATTTCACCCTCTGTTCAGTGACCACCACCCTCCATTCCCTAATCGTGCAGTCGGGACCGCAGCCTGAGCTCCCCCTGCAGCTTTTTACTGGAACCAGGGTGAGCTATATAAGGACCTAGTCTTCCAAAATCCTAAGAAATATGATATGATGCTGATCCTAGCTTTTGAACAGCTACTTCAGATCAGATCACTAGATCAGTCTAAGGGCATCCATTGTTCCAACCCTCCTTTGCAACAGCAGCAAAGAAGTCTTAAAGAGGCAGTGTCTATTTTATTTTATTTTTTTCTTCTTTTCTCTTTCCATTCCCTGTTTGGGAGCAAAATTAGTTTGGAAAAGTCACAAACTGATAGGTTCCAGCACAACAACAACAAAAATCCTAGCAATCACAGAGGGAGGAGTAGGAAGAACTAGATCTCCAGAGTTATAAGAAGATAATGCTCAGAATTTAATTCTCAACAAAAAAATTACAAAATCCACAATGAAAATCCATGGGAAAATAAAGAATTTGTCAGATATCATCCCTGAGGAAGCTCATACACTGGAACTATTAGTCAAAGACTGTCTCATGAGTTCCAGGCCTTCATAGCAACCTCAGTTTCCTAATCTGTAAAAGGCACTGTCCCGTAAGAGTTGCTGTGAAGATTAAGAGAATTGATATGTATAGAATGCCTAGGACAGTGCCTGGCACAGAGCAAATACTCTAAACATGTCTGTAATTATTAATTCTACATCCCAAAAATTTTGCAGTGCTGAAGACATAGAAATGAGAAAGACATTACGCATTACTGGGTTACTATCAAGGCCTGGAACTCATGCAACATGGAAAGATTACAAAAAATAACAACCAATCAGGTAGTAGATAAAGTACAGAAGTGGATGAATTGTTCAAGGAAAACGAGCAGAAAGACAAGAAACACTGGCTGATGAAAGAACCTGGAACATGTAGTCATCTAAAGGGTGGGCAGAAGAGAGCAGTGAAAGAGACTGAGGAGTAACAAGAAAGTTAAAGGTAAAAGCAAGGAGAATGGTATAACAGAAACCAGGGGGAAAAGGTGATTACCACCACCCAATGTTGTAGAAGTCAAGAAGACTGGTGCTCTTTCCATGGAACTCACTGAAAATGTACTAGACATTTTTCTCAATGATAACATCAACAAATAAGCATAACCCTTTGAGTAACAGCTTTCAAACTGCTACAAATCTACCTAACAAAAATATTTCAGCCTTAATTTTCCTGCATCTTGTCCACAAGAACACCATGAAACTCTCAATTTGCTGATATTCAGAACATTGTTCTCCCAAGTAATGTGAAATCTTACCTTGATCATTCATACTATCCATTATCGTCATTAATTTCTTTAGCCTTGCCATTGACTCCTGTTCGTTTCCTTTGCTCATAAAATCTGTTCCAAAACCAGGGATCATCCCCTAAAACAGATATATTTAAACAAAACCAATAAGCATTTAAAATTAAATTGTTCAGAATGTCTATATCTATTAGCTTTAATTTTGACATTGTCTTAAAATATCAAATTTTCCCAAACATCAAAAATAGTTAAAGCAAGTGCATGTATTCCTGGGAATTTTAATGAAAAACAAAAACAAAAGATGGTAGAAATGAACTGTTTGGTATAACTAACCAAGATCTGACTGAAGGGTCCCATTTTCATGATGTTTTGAAATTGTTCATACATGTCTCGCAACGTAAACTGACCTGAAATACAATTCACACGATTCAGATATATTAGAGAATTTATATTTCCATTCAATAAAACTAATCTTTTCCTTAATCATGGGTTCATCTTGAGGCACACTTATAAGATATCCAATTAATTCACTGAGAAGTAACTATATGCAAGATCATAGAATAAATGCTGTGGAAAATATACTCTTACCTAGACAGATCCTGTTCTATAGAAGTTTACATTCTATCAAGGAAGAGAAGATAGACATATACAAATATACAAGAAATCTGAAAACAAGGCAGATAAACTATACAATTTAAAAGCTTGACAACACCAAAAGTTAAAGAAGTTGAGGAGCAACTGAAACTCATATATTGCCTGTAAGAATGTAAAATGGCAAAATCAGAAAATTATTTGGCATTTCATAAACAGTTTAGAAGTCCATGACCAAGAAAATGGGTAAACTGTGGATGAACTACAACTCAGCAATAAAAAGAACTATTGATACATACAACTACATAAATGAATATAAATATATATATACTGTAGGATTCTTCTATGATTTATTGACTGGGAAGGAGTACAAACAAACTTTCTAGAATTATAGAAATGATCTGTTTCCTGATAGGGGGCTGGTTACTGTTCATCGTCAAAAATAACAGAATGGTAGCTGTGGCAGTTTGAGATAGTAAGGAATTTGTCTGTTCCTCTGGGCATGATTAAGTTATGATTAGGGCTTTGATTGGGCCACGTCAGTAAGATGTTGTGTCCCCACCTTTGAGTTCTGATGTGGAGTTTTAATGCTGGAGCCTGGGGAAGTAAGCACAGAGAGGAGATTGGTTGTGAGGAAGGAGACAAGCAAGCCCCAGGAAAAGAGACGAGCCATTCTCCTGACGGTTCACAGCTAGTCTTGTGGAGAGAGGCAAAGCCTAGAAAGCCTCATAGTCTACAGCTGACCTTGTGGAGGAAACAGAGGGGCTGAGCCTGGAGAGAAATGGAGCCCTAGCAAGAGAAGAACCCAAGAAGCCTAAACCCTCGCAGATGCTGGCAGCCATCTTGCTCCAACAAGTGGCAATAAACTTTGGTGAGGGAAGTAACTTGTGCTTGATGGTCTGGTAACAGTAAGCTTCTACCCAAATAAATACCATTTATAAAAACCAACCCATTTCTGGTATTTTGCATCAGCACCCCTTCGCCTGACTAATACAGTATCCTTAAGATCTGAGCCTTTCGCTATATGTTAAGTTAATTTCAATATAATAATAATAATAATAATAATAATACAGTGGGGGGAAGGGAAACAAGGCAAAATATTCTATTTATGTCCTAAAGATATAAACATAAAAGGTATTTGGGTTTAGGCATTCTGAATTTGAAGTGGCAGTACAATATTTTGAAAGAAACGTTATACAAGGCAGTTAGAGGTACAGAATTAAACAGTGGGAAAAAGATTTAAGGCAGAAATACATATTTGACCATTTATACAGAGGTAATAACTGAAGCTATGATAATATAGGTCAGGGAACACAAGTAAAGAGTTTCAAAATGGAAAAGACAGTGTCAAATATTGGAATCAAGAAAAATGAGAAAGGCTACTATATTTGGAAATTAGAAGGCCCTTGGTAACCTTAGATTGAGTAGAATTTTAGGAGCAGAAGTGAAATTGCAGAGATGTACATTAAGAACCAGGAGCCAGAAGGTATACCGACTAGGAATATAATATCCAGTGTGGCAGTGGTAGTGGTGGTGGTGGTAACAGTAGTAGTAGTAGTAGTAGTAGTAGTAGTAGTAGTAGTAGTAGTAGTAGTAGTGGTGGTGGTGGTGGTAGTAGTAGTGGTAGTAGTAGTAGCAGTCGTAGAATTATTCAAGATAGAGGAAAGCAGGGGAAAAGAATCCAGCAATGAAGGATAGATTCATTCAATAAAAATTCACTGAAGGCCCATTAACTGTATGCCAGACCCTGAGCTAGGTACTGTGAACATAAAAGATGAAAAACACAGCTATGAGCCCTAACTTCACCTTCAAGAAGGAAAGACAGACATTAAATAATTGTGATGAGTAATATGATGAATACAGGGTGCAACAGAAACATATAGCAGAGGGTTCTAACTTAGTCTAGGGATCAGGGAAAATGTTCCTGAAGGACATTTAAGGAGAGACCTGAAGTATGAGTAGGAGTTAGCTAGTTTGGCTGGGGATGAGAGGGCGAGTAGGAAGAGGTAGGAAGAAAAGAGAAGACGTTTAGCAGGCAGAAGAATCAGCAAATGTAAAGACCCACAGGCAGGACAAAGGACTGTACATTTGAGAAACTGAAAGAATTTCAGCATGGCTGGCATATGGAATGTGAAGAACTAGGAAAATGAAGTAAAGATGTAGGCTAGATGAGGGAGGGCTTTGTAAAGTCTTTTTTTTTTTTTTTTTTTTTTTTTGCCATAAAGTATTTTAAATTAAGGTATGTACATTGTTTTTCAGACATATGCTATTTCACATGTAAAGTCATCTTAAAGCATTAGAATTTTATCCTAAGAGCAATGAGAAGCCATTAAAGGATTTAAAGAAGGGTAGTAATGGGATCAAATTTGCATTTGTGAAAGATCATTTTGGCTGCTGAATGAAAAAAGGGGAAGAATCCAGGAAGCTGTAAGACCTTTCAAGAGACTTAAAATAATCAAGGTTAAGAGTGATCAGATTGGCCTGAACTAGGCAACTGAAGAGATGGGTATGGAATGGAGATATTTAGGAGGTAGAATCACTAGGATTTGTTGTCTGATGAGGAAACAGGTGGGCAGAGTGAGGAAGAGATAAATAAGTCAATGACATCAAGTTTCTGACTCTGGCAACAAGGCCAACTGATGTTAACACTCATCCAACTGATGTTAACACTCATTGATGGTAACAATGGGAAGGGAGGTTAAGATGGGAAGATAAGGAGAGTGGATATGGCTCAAGCAGTTGAGTGCCCACCTCCCACAAGGGTTCGGTTCCAATGCCTCCTGAAAACAAACAAACAAACAAACAAGCAAAACAAACGATAAAACCAACTCAGGGAAGCTGATGTGGCTCAGTGGTTTAGTGTCGGCTTCCCACATACAAGGTCCTGGGTTCAATCCCTGGCTCCCAGTACCTCAAAAAAAAAAAAAAAAAAAAAAAAGATGGGAAGATAAGTATTTGAGGTGTCTATGGAACATCCAAGAAGAATGAATTAGTAAACATAGATGTATGTGGTGGTTTGGAACTATACCCCCAGAAAATCATATTCTTAAAGCCAATCCATTCCTATGGGTGTGGACCCATTGTAAGTAGCACCCTTGGATGAGGTTACTTCAGTTAGGGTGTGACCCACCTCATTCAGGATGGGTCTTTTTTTTTTTTTTTTTTTGATTTTATTTTTTTATTTTTTATTTATTTATTTATTTTTTCTTTTTTAAGGATTTATTTATTTATTTACTTTTATCCATTTTTACACCCCTTCCCCCTCCCCCCCGTTTTTGCTGTTTCTGTGTCCATTCGCTGGGCAACTCTGTGTCCATTTTCTGCCCTCTCTTCTCATCCTTCTCCTCCTGTCTTCACTGGGATTCAATCCTTGGAATCTCTGATGTAGGAGAGAGGCATCCTGCCCGCACAACCTTAGTTGCTGGTTTTTCGGTGCGTCTCATCTTGCCTCTCCCTTGTGTCACTCTCCTATTATGTCATCATCTTGCTGCGTGGCTCGCGGGAACCGGCGGTGCGCCCGCGCACAGGGCCTGGCGGCCCACGCACCTTCTATATATATTTTAAATTTTTACCAGGAGGTCCCGGGGATCGAACCCAGGTCCCTCCATATGGGAGATGGACGCCAACCAGTAATAGCCCCCTGCTATATCTCTTAAGGCTGACCAGAGATACCTAGAGTTACAGTCTTTTCCCATATAGGATGGACATATAATAAATCAGGCTTAGTTTATCACCAGCATTCTAAAAACCAGACCTAGGGAGGGAAACGAGGTCTGGGGACACATGCATGGTTTCTAATATAGCGAATGTTTAGCCCACCCTGATTATCACAGAAGGATGGGTCTTAATCCTTTTTCTGGAGTCCTTTATAAATGGGATTGTAGTAGTTTGCTATTATTTATGAATTCCAAAAATAGATATTGGATTATGTTTGTAAACTGGCCTGTTTCCACATTAGATTGTATTGGATTCAGAGGTTTCAATTTTACTTGATTAAATAATGATTAAGCCTTTGATTGGGCTCCATCAGTAGGCTGTTAAGACCCTGCCCCTTTGGTAGGCGGGGACTCACAGATAAAACTACATGGCAGAGCAGAGGAGTTAGTTGGAGTTTTGATGCTGGAGTTTTGAGCTGGAGCCTGGGAAATAAACACACAAGAGAAGAACACAGAGGAACAGAGACAGCTCCACAGACATAGCAGAGCCCCCGGGAAGAGAGAGGAGCCATTCACCTGATGGTTCACAGCTAGCCTTGTAGAACAAGCAGAGTAGCTGAGCCCCGAGAGAACTGAGCCCAGGGGAGAGAGACGAGACATATCCCAGCCTACTGCTGATATTGGAAGAAGCTGGGACCACGGAGCCTTAAGAGGAAGAGGAAGAGGAAGGCTGAACGTTGGCAGCCATCTTGCTCCAACATGTGCCAACAAACTTTGGTGATGGAAGTAACTTATGCTTTATGGCCTGGCAACTGTAAGCTTCTACTCCAAATATCCTTTATAAAAGCCAACAGATTTCAGGTATTTTGCATCAGCACCCCTTTGGCTGACTAATACAGGGATGAATACAGAGAGAGAGAGAGAGAGAGAGAGAGAGAGAGAGAGAGAAAGAAAGCCACAGAAGCAAGAAAGCTAAAAGCAAGGAAACTGGGAAGAGAAGAGAGAGACCAGCAGACACTACCATGTGCCTTGCCATGTAGCTGAGAAACCAAGGATTGCAGGCACCTGCTCTTAGGGAAGAAATCATTACACTGATGATGCCTTACCTTGATTTGGACATTTTCTTGGCTTCAAAATTGTAAGTGAATAAACTCCCATTATTTAAACCCAACTAATTTCATGTTATTTGCTTCAAGCAGCCTAGGAAACTAAAACAATATACAAGTGTGAAGCTCCAGAGAAAGAAGAGGGCCTAGGATGATCTCTGAAAAACACCAACATTTAAGAAAGAGGTAAAGCCATAGGTTCCTTCTCACAAAATAAGTGAGAAGTAACAAAGAGACAGAAGAGTATGCAGTCATGGCAGATTAAATTAGCTGATGCAGGTAAGGAAACTGAGGTTAAGTATTCCGACTGAAAAAGTTACAGCTAGAACATGAAAGATCAAAGATATAAACCAGGCATGTTATATAAGAACCTGAGCTCTTAATCACAGTAATATACTTCCTTAAAGGAGTGATCTTCAATGCGGGTGAAAAAAATATGTGTGTGTATATTTAATCTCATCTTTTAAATTTCTTTCTATATGTTTTATAATATACATATAATTTATTAGTAAACAAAGAGATTACAAGAGTGTGTTCTAATATCCTTTTTTTTTCTAATTTATTTTTTTCTTCTCTAATTTACTTTTTTTTTTTTTTTTAAGATTTTATTTATTTATTCATTTATCCCCCCCTTGCTGCTTGTGCTCGCTGGGTCAGCTAACCACGCCGTGCGGGCGGGCTTGCCTTCACGGGTTCCCGGGGCCTCCCATATGGTAAACGGGAGCCCTACTGACTGAGCCACAGCCGCTTCCCTCTAATTTACTTTTAACTTGTTTTATTTCAAAGAACCCAATGAAAGCCTCAATTTTAACCTTAGGACAATTTGATTACCAGAAAGAAAATAAAAATACTTAATTCCGTAATGGCTCAAATGTGTTTTTTTGTTTGTTTGTTTGTATTTTAGGAGGTATGGGGGACTGAACCCAGGACCTCAAACATGGGAAGCAGGTGCTCAAAAAAAAAATTTTTTTTTAACATTTAAAGGTTTAAAATGATTTGTACATAAGTCATCTGAAATCATAAACATTTGAAAAACCATCACTAATAACAGATATTATGATTTCAAACAAATTAATAGTAGCTTCATCCAAAAGAAATAAAGAGAAAATACATGAGATAAATGCTTTTTTGCCATTCATATACCATGTTTCAACTTCTCTATAAGGGCTTCATTGTCATCCAACTTCAACTCATTGACTTTATCTATCAGACCTTCAATGTCACCCATACCTATAAGACCCAAAAAAGAAAAATTAACAATGAACAGTAAACTCTGCTTTTTGTTATAAAAAACACATTCACATACATAATAACCCTGTGAGGTAGATAGGTCAGGTATTCTTACTACACTTTACATATGAGTAAAATAAAGCTAGAGAGGTTAAGTGACAGCAAGTAAGTGACAAAACAGGAACTCTAGCCTAAGACTTTGTTCAAATCCCATGCTCTTTAACTATACCACCTTGACACATTTCAAATATTTTTCTACCATTAATACTGCTACTACTACCACCACATATTTTTTTTTTTGCTGTCTGTTCTCTGTGTGTTCTTCTATGTCTGCTTGTCTTCTCTTTAGGCGGCACTAGGAACCAATCCTGGGACCTTCGAAGTAGAGAGAGATGTTCAATCTCTTGTGCCACCTCAGATCCCTGGTCTGCTGCATCTTTTATTGTCTCTCTTCTGTGTCTCTTTTTGTTGCGTAATCTTGCTGCACCAGCTCCCCGTGTGGGCCACCACTCCTGTGTGGGCCAGCTCACCGTGCAGGCCAGCTTGCCTTTCACCAGGAGGCTCCAGGAATCAAACCCTGGACCTCCTATAGGTAGACGGGAGCCCAATTGCTTGAGTCACATCTGCTTCCCACATATTTTTATATTATGCTATAAAACTTTTCCAAAGAATTTTATATCTGGATCTCATTTTACCACTCTAACCAGAGGAAGCAGATAACCATCATCCCTATTTCAGAGATGAAGTCATTGAAAGAAATGATTTTCCCAAACTTTTAGTGAATAGGCAGGATTAGAATCCTAATCTGTCATAAAGATCCATACTATTTCTTGACAATTTTGCCATAGCCCCACCACTGTACATACCAAGAAGTTTGCTGATGAAAGGCTGTGTTTTAAAAGGTTCAAAGTCATCTATATGTTCCCCTGTACCAATGAAAATGATTGGACTTTTTGTGGCAGCAACTCTACATAGAAAAAGAAAACATAACCTCAAAAAAGAAAATTTCCAGATTTTCAACACTAATTAGACAAAGGTACATATCTCAAGTTTCTTTTCACAGTTAAAATAGAAGTAAATCAGAGAGCCTCTCTAATTCTGTTTCTATTTATTTAAACTTCTTTTATAAACCATATTAGGTTCATTATTGGAATATATTTTAAATTATCAATAAGAAAGCAATAAATATATACAGCATAGAATCCCAAGACACAGAATGATACTTACGCACTGAGAGCACCACCTCCTTTTGCATGGCCATCAAGTTTTGTCACTATTACTGAGGCTACATCTACTTTATCTTTAAAAGCTTTAGCTTGGGCTTCACAAGCCTGCCCAATGGAGGCATCCATCACATAAACAATGTTATCAGGTTGCTAGAAAATTTAAATAGAAAGATATATATTTTTACTAATCTTAAACAGACTTAATCATGTGAAGTTATAGAAAATATTTACTATAAATAATTATTCATTCAATCAATAACTATTTGTTGAAGGAGTACTATATATTAGGTACCGTCTAGGCACTAGAAAAAAAAATATAAATAAGAAAATCCTTGCCCTCATGGAACTTACATTCTAGTCAGAAAGGCAAATAAACCTTTCAAATGTACAGCATATAAAAGGGGATAGAATGTAGCTCAAGTGATTTAGTGCCTGCTTCCCATGTACGAAGTCCCAGGTTTGATCCCCAATACTTCCTAAAAACAAACAAACAAATCAATAACAACAACAAAAAACAACAGCTCTTATTGGGGAGATGTAGCCCAGAGGTTGAGTGCCTGCTTCCCATGTATGAGGTCCTGGGTTCATTCCCCAGTACCTCCAAAAAATAAAATAAAATAAATTAAAATAAAATAAAAATAAAATAAAAAATAAAAGGGGATAGAGAAGATCAGTCTTTAGGTAGAGTGTTCAGGGAAGGCCTCTCTAGAGGTAATATTTGCGCTAAGGCCTGATAAAGAGAAAACAGCTATGCAAAGACCTGTAGAAAGGGCACTGTATGCAAAAGGAATAGCAAAAGCAAATGAGAAAAAAGTAAAAGAGCATGCACTGAAACCAAAATGAATAAAATGAATAAGGCTATTTCCTTTAATCTGGTCAACTAGGTCAAAATAAAGGCACAGCTGAAAAGAAACTTATCATTAATCAGTAACCAACACCACAAATGGCAGAACATGGATTCCTAATATATGCTATAGATATTTATAAACTGTTTCTTCTCCCCAAGATATTTCCATCACAATTTTAAACAAGACACTAAATAATGATTAATGTTTTTGGATGCTTCATTTTGAAAAACTTTCAAATTTCATCTAACGTAAATGTCTCCAACTGCATTTAAATAATTAACAGAGGAGAAACTAGACAAACATTAAGGTTAATCCCTAATTTTTGCTTTTGCTAATTTTTTCTTATACATACCAATAGGATAATTACATGAGAGAGGAAATTATTTTTTTGGCCCTTATTCATGAAAATTTCTTATTTAATGAATACAAAAAATGATCAGAAGATTAAACTCCTATCACACAGATAAAGGTACCCAAAACAGAAATAAATTAGTTGGAATCTGCCTTACAGGCATGGAGTAATTTTTACTGATCATAAACTCAATCAGGGTTTATAATTAAATTAAAGTATAATGATGTTACACTGAAAGCCACTTACTATAGCATTAGCAACTTGAAGCATTTCTTCAAACAAAGAGTCTTCTTGTTTATGGCGGCCACTTGTATCAACAATAATAATTTCAAAGTTTTCGTTTTTGAATTTTTCCACTCCTTCAGAGGCAATGATAACTGGATCCATTTCTGTATAACTATGTAACATGGACAAATGAATTACAACCACCACAACAGCAAAACTTTCAAATATTATTAATTTGGAAATCTTCAGTCTAACTTTAATCTATTCTGAGAAAGCTAAATAACCACAATTTCAACTTAGAAGGATAAAATTTCATAATATTAAAAATAACATCTACTTCTAGAGCAGTATGAATCACCATCCAGTTTACTAATTACAAACCCTGCATGATTCTGCTGCATGTCTTTTCTGAGTGAGTTTTGTTTCCCTCTATTTTTTTTTTTTAACAGCTTTAATAATTGAACTGATGTTACTTAGTGTTTTATAACTACTAACCATTTGGTTTGACATCCTTTTGAAAACATTTTATAAAACCCTTAAATATTCTTGGAAAACATAACTTTTAGACCACACAGTATTCCGCCAAATGGCTATACTACCATGTATTAAACAGAGGCCCTCTTATTGGACATTAAGGGTTTTCCAATTTTTTGGTATTAAAAATAGTCAGTATAAATAGTATACAATCAACATATGTTTCTTTGAAGTTGTGTTGTGCCACACTCCTTCCAGGTGAATATGGTATGACCATTAAGGCTGTTGGCTTTTCAAAATAAAATGTTCTCCATAAAAGTTTAATCTCATTTCTATTTCACTACATTTTCACAATCCCTGACAAAAATCTTTGTCAACTTGAGAATCAAGAAATTCTTTTTCACTAGTGGCTACATTTTTTTTTTTTTTTCCTTTTTTAGTGGCTACTAAAAGCTAACCACGCCTTACGGGCAGGCTTGCCTTCACCAGGAGGCCCCGGGAACCGAACCCGGGGCCTCCCATATGGTAAACGGGAGCCCTACTGATCGAGCCACAGCCGCTTCCCAGTGGCTACTTTTTATACAGAGCAGCACTGTCAAGTGAAAAGACATATATTTGAAAATATTTTTCCTCAAATTAACAAAAAACAGGTAGGAATACACTTAATAAAAATATGCATGAAATTTAACTGCCTAAAATTACTCTACTTAAGGACAAATTATTTAAACCAAAAAGACATAGGTTCCAAAAATGGACAGATGAAAATATAACAAACAGCCCAATATCTACCACACAAAAGACTGTTAACATATATTCCAAGTAATGATTTAAAGGGAAAAAAAGTAAAAAAATAATGAACACATTATAAACAAAGTTCATTAGCTTTTTTTGGCCATTTAAAAAGTAAAAGGTAGGGAACAGCTGTGGCTCAAGCAGTTGAGCGCCTGCTTTCCACAGAGGAGGTCCTGGGTTTGGTTCCCAGTGCCTCCTAAAAAAACAAAACAAAACAAAAAAACAAACAATAAGCAAACAAATGATAAAAAGCAACTCAGGGGAGCCGATGTGGCTCAGTGGTTGAGTGCCAGCTTCCCACGTATGCGGTCCCGGTTCAATCCCCGGCCCTGATACCTCAAAAAAAAAAAAAAAAAAAAAAAAAGTAGAAGGTAATGACTAACAAAATTACATCATTCATTTAATTACCTTAAATTTTATCTTCTGTAACTTTCTCCCAGAGGGCATAATAAACTATTTACATAAATAATGTTAAGAAAAATGCTAGTCTCTCAAGTCCTTCTAAACTCACTCCAGACTCAATTTTTTTTGATTAACCATTTGAACATGTACAGACTACCTAAAAGAACAGCAATGTATCAAATGAAGGATAGCAATGATCAGAATTTCTACCTAAGATAAGATAACACCAGATTATAAGCCACTTAGGAATGATCAAACACAAACTTTTTCAAAGTACTAAAGAGGGAGCGGATGTAGCTCAGTGGTTGAGTGCCTGCCTCCCACATATGAGGTCCCAGGTTCAACCCCTGGTACCTCCTAAAAAAAAAATAAAAATAAATGTACTAAAAAAACAATACAGAATTCACCAGTATATGCTTTATTGAAGAATACTTCAGTTAGGTCTTAAAAGAAGCAATAGGAATACAGAGGCAAGAGGAGGCAGGAAAGCATGCCAGGTAGGATGAGAAGTACAGGCAGAGATACGAACTAAACAATGTCCATTCTGATCTACAGTCTAGATCAGAAGGGTCATATCATAGCAAGGGTGCTTAACCAGGGGTCCATGAGCTTGAACTGAAATTCAAAAAACCATTATTCTTGTGGGAACGTGTTGGTACGGGTGTGATATATTTATTAAATTATATACATAATAGTGTGGACTTAGTAAAGGGTGCATGGTTTTCACCTGACTGGCAAAGGGTCTGTGGAACAAAAAGGTTAAGAACTCCTTATTATAGTAATAAAATATAACAATTTATTAATTATACCTCCCACTTTGTTCCAGAAAGAATTTAAACTTATAATTATAAATTAAGGGGGACGGATGTGGCTCAAATGGTTGGGCATCCGTCTCCCATATGGAGGGACCCGGGTTTGATCTCTGGGACCTCCCAGTAAAAAGTAAAATTAAAAAAAAAAATTATAAATTAAAATGTGACCAAAGAGCATAAAATAAAAAGTTGAACAGACAAGGTGAAATGTGTGAGTATTAAAATAAAAAAACAGAAACCTACCTTCCATAGAATGGAATTCTTGCTTTGGTAGCATTCTGTTTTAGTTGGTCAAAAGCCCCTATGAGATAAAGAGTTAATGAATCCTCCAACTTGAAAATAAAAATTATAGAAAACAATTTTCAAATTTCAACACATTACCTGCTCTGAATGTGTCTGCACATATCAAACAGGTCTTCCAACCTTTCCTCTGATAATAATATGCTAGCTAGGAAAGGAAGATTAAAATGTAATTATAATAATAAGTATAAATTATTTTACTAATAATTTCTTCTGTTTACCCTTTTTATTCACTTAAGGGGTAAAGCAAAACTGCTCATAATTCTTGTGAAAGTAATATTTTAAAAGATTTTTGAAAACAGCAAATTTCTAAAGAGTTTAAATTCTAATTATCATACAGTCACATTCAAAGGACGTAAGGATCAAGCAGCAAATGACCAAAGTAAAAAAAAGTTAAATACTGTTAAGTAAAAACAAACGACCCTAAGATATCTTTTTTTTTTTTTTTTTAAACTACAACATATTTGGGATTTGTGAAAAAAAATCTGGTGACAAAGTTGAGTCATCTGGACAATGGTATAGTATAATGAATTAAAAATTAGCATAAAGATATGAAAAATGATCTGTATTATGCTGGTGGGACACTAAAGACCTGAAAAGGGAGTCTTCAGCTATAGGAGATAAAATAAATTTTTCATGTTCTCTTTTCCAAAAATCATATACAACCACCTTAAAGGAGAGGAACAGTCTTTTTTTTTGTAAAAGAAATAGTAGTTATACACTAGTCTACCATTCTCACAAAAAGCAATCACAAGAGACTTCATGGGAGTTTCCTTATTCTAAAAAAAAGGTATTTATAAAACATAATAGATATTTCAAGGAACACAAAATTATAAAGCAAAAGCACTAAAAAGTCTGACTTAGACATAAAACTTAATTCATACAAATATATTTTCTCCATAACATTTTTAAAAAATTAAATGTAACTTACTTTTGAACATGTTGTTGTTTTACCACTCCCTTGCAATCCAACAAACATGATCACATTCTGTTTTCCTTTAGTGGGTGTCCATGCTTTAACTCCAGGATCTACAAGCTATGTACCAAAATATAAAAAATAAACATAAAATTGGGTCAACATGTACCTACAACATTCAAAAGTCCTCCCCCCACAAATTTTAAATCATTAAAGTAATTTAGGGTTATTTTGGTTTAAAAACCTTCAATCCTACCATTTTAATATAATTCTACCATTCATCTTTGCCCCCACAGAGTGAAATTTAAGAATTTAAAATAATTTATTGAGGGGAGCAGATGCAGCTCAGTGGTTAAGCACCTGCTTCCCACGTACAAGGTCCTGGGTTCAATCCTCAGTACCTCCTAAAAAAAAAAAAAATAATAATAATAATGTATTGTGGAGCCATAATCAGGCCTATATTCCCAATCCATTTCAGAGATAAAGATCTTTAAAAAAATTTTTTTAGAACTAGTGTGAAATAAAATATTGAGAATAAGTTTGAGCCAAAGAAACAATCCACAACAGCACTGCAGAAATAGACATAAATATATGTGCAAGCCACACACATAATTTAAAAATTTCTAGTAGCTATATTTAAACTGTAAAAGCAGATGAAAATAATTTTAATATTTTATTTAACACAATATATCCAAAATTATCATTTGAACATGCAATTGATATAAAAAAACTAGTGAGATATTTTACATTTTTTTCTCATACTAAGTCTTCAAATCTGGTGAAGTATTTCATACTTACAGCACATCTCAATTTGCACTTACCACATTTCAAGTGCTCAAATCACATGTGGCTAATGACTACTGTATTAGACAGCACTGATGTCCATGTTCAATTTGACAAATTGATATTTTAGCAAAATTACAAATTATATGTGAAAGACTTTCTGGGTCAGTCAAAATGCCAAATGTTAAATTCTCCAATGCCAAATAATTAGTGTTCTATAAAGTTGTTATATTGAGAAAGCTAGTAAAAAATAACCACCAATTTTTAGTAAGTTGGTGGAAAATTAAGATTCATAAATGGATAGTCCCTAACCTAATAAGCATGAGGCATTTTAAATGTTCATTTAAAAAATAATTCATTTGTGAGTCAGTTGCTTGGAACTTGAAACACTTATTTCCATGTAATAATGAAGCCATAATAATAGTTAATATCCTAGACCAGGAATTAGCAAACTATATGTAAACAAAGTTTTACTGGACACAGCCATGCCCATTCATTTACTGCTTTCATGCTACAACAGCAGAGCTGAGTAGTTGTTACAGAGACCATAAAGCCCACAAAGCCTAAAATATTTACTATCTAGTCCTTTAAGAGAAAGTGTGCCAAGCCCATCCAGACTATACCATAAAGGTCATAATCCATATTTTACCTGAATTTAGATTAAAGCCATATAGTAGAGAAGGAAGAAAAACATATTTCTCAGGTAAAGTATTTGCCCTAGGCGCCAAAATCTATCATAAACATAAATCTACTCTCCTTCCTCCTCGATCGTTTCAGTATATGATGCTGCCCTATAGTCACCTCCAACTCTACATCTCACAGCAGAATCAGTCACTCAGCTGTCTATGGGCCCACTATTTGGAACATATACATTTTACTGAATAATTATTTTATAAATGTATCTTTTCTTCCTTCTATTCCCTAGAACAGCAGTTCTTAAGTTTTTGGTCTCATGACCCCTTTATATTCGTGGTAGCTTGGAAAGGTTAGTTACAATGTGGAGTCTGAAATCATATAAACTTTGTTTCATTAAAATCCATTAGTCTATCTTGAACTTTGAATGGATAGTCATGATTTTATAACATCACATTAATCAAATAGAAAATAATGGTTCATTGAGTTATGCATATCTCCCACTGTTGACACATTTCACTATACAACATCAAAAAAAAAATCATATTTGTTAATATCACTCTTATCAGAAAAGTGTTTAGGTATTGGGACACAGTCAAACTCATAGTGGAAATACAAGTTTC
This sequence comes from Tolypeutes matacus, assembly GCA_026826555.1. NCBI lineage: Eukaryota > Metazoa > Chordata > Mammalia > Cingulata > Chlamyphoridae > Tolypeutes > Tolypeutes matacus. The sequence goes on from JAKSZT010054564.1 coordinate 4,887,625, forward strand.
TAATGTTCATTTGAAAGTTCAAATTTTACCACTGGCCACAAATATTTTCAGTTATTTTCCTTAAAGTTATAAGCTCATTTCACATACTTTGGAGGAAATGTCTGCCAAATGTCCAAGTCTGAATAACCACAGTTTATCTGTATGTTTTCCTTTCAAGTAAAAATGGTTTTCTATGAAAAAATCAACTGCCTTTGCTAGCAATTAAAAAATCACACACGTGCTTTCCTCAAACTTCAGTATGCACCATGAAGGCTTTATGTGTAATTCCCATTTCATGACACCGAATAATATACAGACATGTGTATATTCAAGGGTCAAGATTTAAAACAATAACTACTTCTGCTTCATCAGGGCATTCATAAATGAAACGCATTTTTTCACTACAAATGTAGGATAGTTAAACCCAATGGTTTTACTCACCATTGCTTATATATTAACAGTGCAAATATCAACAGAGTGAAAAAAGGAAAGAATATATTTGTATTATTACAAAAACATGTTTTTTTTTTTTTAATTTCATTTATTCTTATTTATTTATTTATCCCCCCCCCCCCCGCTGCTTGTGCTCGCTGTGTCCATTTGCTGTGCGTTTTTCTGTGTCTGCTTCTCTTCCTTTGTTGTGCCGTCTTGCTGTGTCAGCTCACCGCGCGGCGCGGGCTGTCAGCTCACCACGCCACACGGGCAGGCTCGCCTTCACCAGGAGGCTTGGAATCGAACCCGGGGCCTCCCATATGGTAATCGGCAGCCCAACCAATTGAGCCACAGTCCCTTCCCTACAAAAACGTTTTGACCTTGTTTTGTAACTCACTGCTCTAGACTATAAGCTTCTGAGTATAAGGACCACTCTTATTCATCTCTATTATCAGTATTATTTAGTCTACTTACTGCATGGAATAAAGTAGGTACTAACAAAGCATTTGATGTTCCAGAATTGCCTACAGATGTTAATTCTATCAATTAAAAACTTCCACTCACCCTATGTTGACCTCAGGCTCTATATGGAAAACTATCTGGAAATAATACAAAGAGTCCTAAACAAGGAATTTGGACATTAGAACTTGGTCTGACACTAACTAGCTGTCTCACTTTTAACCACTACAAACTCAGAAGTATGAACTAGATAAATTCTCTGACCTCTTCTAGGTCTGAATTTCTTATTTTATTAATTAGCCAAGTGAACTAAACTGAAATGACATAATCATCTGAGATACTCATCTTTTTCAAAGTAAATAGTCTGTTCGCACCAAAGGAATAAATGAAAATACGAAAATATTCATAAAATGTGGGAGAAAATACTAGGCGGCCACTATAGGACATCTGTTGCTCTAAGATTTTTTTTTAAGTTCCTTCCTTTCTTTTCTACCATTGGACCCATATATATTTTTTAAAGCTCTATAATTCCCACCATAATTTTCCTGACAGCAGCAGCAGTATCAGTGCTAAAGTGAGGCAGGGCAACAGGCTATATTTACTACTTGCAAAATAAACTTCAAAGTGTTCATAATTTAGGTAAGAGCTGGGATATCTGATCTGTTCAAAAGGAATTCTTTATACAATGAACAGTGTAGAAAAGTGTACTTGCTAAGTGTGACTTTCTGCACAAAAATAGGACCCTCACTAGGCAATATTTGATATTAAAAAGAAGATAAACTCAGAGGTCCTTCCATCAATTAATCTAAATTAGTGTGGTTTTACTCTTTGCAACTTGACTTTAGCATTTTTTGCAGGAAAAGTACTGGCCTTCAAATCTGTATTCAGAATTCTGTATTCAGAAAATTCTGTGATAAAAACAGTCCACTTTATGGGAAGCGGCTGTGGCTCAATCAGTAGGGCTCCCGTTTACCATATGGGAGGCCCCGGGTTCGGTTCCCGGGGCCTCCTGGTGAAGGCGGGCGCGCCCGCACGGCGTGGTTAGCTGACCCAGCGAGCACAAGCAGCAAGGGGGGGATAAATGAATAAATAAATAAAATCTTTTAAAAAAAAAAAAACAGGCCACTTTAGAAAATAGTTAATAATCTTTCAATTAATATTTTAATAGAGATGCATTCCATACAAATACATAGAGAAGTAATATTCCTGTTTATAGTGCTAATGTATTTTACTCACTGAGTCTATAAAGAATCCCAAGCTTAATATGCTATTACCTTCACAAGTTCTTTAAATACAGCATGCTGAATCATTTTTCTTTTATTAAGACCAGATGCCATCTCTTCAAGATCAATAGCAGACCTTCATGATGGTAGCATTTGAGGATGGGGGAAGAAAAGTCAGTTAAGATAGTCTAAAAAAAATGCTTTATAACACCAAACAATGGAAGAATACTTAATTATTCATACCAATAATCTTTCAACATGCATATAAGTACTACAAATTCAGTAAGAATATACTATAAAGAATTTTACTATTAAAAAAAAAAAAAAAAAAGAATTTTACTATTAAGTAATAGATACAAGACTTTGGTTAGTTTTTCAAAGCTTTTATTTGAAAGTCTAAATATGAATTCATCCTATTACTGCAAAGTATTAATTTTATTTATTTTTCCTGAAGCTTACATTATACATCTTTCCAACTTGCAGAAAATTGGTACTTTCTCTGATTCTAAATGCCGAAATGCTAGTACTTCTACATTTAGTACCAAATAAAGTAGCAAAATGGAAAAAAATCCATAATTAAATGAATGCCACATGTAGTTTATTCTTTGACACACCATCATAAATGCAGTCTTCCAAAATATGCATGCTACACTTTTCCAGTGCTGTATAGTAGAATTATTTCATGATATAGCAGACATTTCTAGTTTAGTTCCTCACCCTCAATATGCTAATCTTAGTTTTGCCTGTTTTTACGTGATTAATTTAACTTACTTAACATTCTCTCTTAGTTGCTTTACCAGTTTAATATTAACATCAGCTTCCAATAATGCTGTACATACTTCTTTCAGCATAGCATTTAATACCTGTAAATACATAAATATTATATCACCCAGTTCATCATTTCAAGCACATAAAAACAATGGTTAATGAGTCATCATGCACTACCATAGCTTAATAAAATGAAAGGAATGCCACATTGTTGGAAAAACAAAAACAGTTTTCCAATTAGCTTTAGGGAGATAATCTTTATTAAATGCCTAGTTAAAAAAAACAAAACAAAAATTGTCCAGTCATTTTGTCAAAATAAGACAGTTTTATTCAACTATGTATTACTTACCATAATTTTAATCCAATAATAAAAATAATAATAAAGACACTTTCTGAGCCAAAGAGAGTTATTACACAATAGGTATTACCATTGAAGTTTTTCACGTCTTTGAACAGCTCTTGTTGCTAATGCATAGGAGTATATCTTCACAACATCTGCTTTTAATTGTATTACCATGGATCAAAATATGACAGAAGAAACTGCCACAGCCTCACCTAGCAGCCTTACTATTTACTTAGAGCAGAAAAACAAAGTTGAGAAGGAAACTTTACACTAATAACTCATTGCTGACTTGCAAGGCACTGTGGTTAAAAGGTCATAACCATAATATCTTAAGCAAAGATGAGACTCTAGCAGATGGTGTATATAAATGTTTACATGGTAGAATGTAAGCTCTATAGGCAGAAATTTTAATCTATTTTGTTCACTGTTACAGCTCTGGTGCCAGCAAAATCCTCCAAAACTGTAGGTCCTTGTAGTATATACACCAGAAAAAAAAAACAAAACATTTTCTTAATCATAATTCATTACTGTGGTTGTGAACCCATTGTAAAGATGACCTTCTGAAATATTATTTTTAATTAAAGTGTGGTCCAACTGAATGAGGTTGAGCCTTAATCCTACTACTGGAGACTTTATGAAGAGAAAGCCATTTAGAGGAGAAGAAGCTGAAAGCCAAAGGAACCCACTGCCATGTGAGAGAAAAGCTAAGGACCCAAGAATCGCCTGCAGCCTGCCCCAGAATGCCACAGTTTTTGGGGAGAAAGCAATACCTTGACGACACCTCAGTTTTGGACTTCTCTTAGCCTCAAAACTATGAGCCAATAAAGTTCATTGTTAAAGCCAACCCTTTGTATGTTATTTGTTTTAGGAGTGAAGAAATTAAGAGAGTCCTCAAATAATTCTTGAATAAATTCTCATCCTCAACTTACTTCATACAACCTACTGAGGCTTATGTATCAGGTTTCTTTATGCCTCATTGAAGGAGTCTGATAGAAATGGAACTGATCTCTCATTAAAGGGATTTCTCCCGGTTAATTCCCTATCATCACAGTACAAACAACAGACAAGCTGTCAACCCAAGCAACAGCTGTTATTCTAATTCCTACCAGCTCTTCTTTCTCGTTTCTTTTTTCTCTACTACAAACACAAAGAACATAAAGGCTATACAACAGGGAAAAACTATTTGGAAATCTATTTACTCTGAGACTAAACAATGATTTAGGTTATGATTTACTACTTAATGATAAGAATTATTAGAAAAGCCTTGGACAAGAAATTAGAAGAAAAAGATTCTATTATGGTTCTTCCAATAAACATGTGAAACTGACTTTCTATTCCTGTTAAATGAGAGGCTAGACTAAAGTGTTCTCTAAGATGACACCAAAATTATTTAATTCTACTACCTTATTAAAGTGTTAACATCAAATTCTATAACAGGATTTTTTTTTCAAACCTTTAAATGAGAAAGCACTTTTAATCTATTACTGTATTTCATTTGATCCTTTAAACCATCTTGTAAAATAAATGCTATTTTCCCATTTTATATATTAAGGAATCTGAAGTTGACTTGCCCAAATTTATACCACACAGTTAGTAAATGGCTAAAGTAGGACTCTAACCAAGGTCTTCTAACACCAAATTCAGTGCTTTTACCATTGGTACCAGAAAATGTAAAGTATACTTGTAGACTATAATCAGTTTTGTTAAATTAACAAAACATTAAGACAACCGGGGAGGGTGGGAGTTGTGGGGGAAAAAAATCTTAAACTTAAAACAGTAAAACCAGGAAGAAGAGTATTTCAGATACCATATAAGGAATCAGCTTATAAAATCTCCAAAAAAAGAATGGGGATTTCAGAGAAAGTGAATCAGAGCGGTCAAGATGAAAATGCTAGGCTTTTACAAGAAGAATGCTAAATAAAAGTCAAGAATGGGTTGCAGGGAAGCAAATGCCTAAGCAAAAAGAAAGAAGGAAAATATTGAAGTATTATATCTACATCAAGAGAAAAAAAACAGGGATTTTCAGTTTCTGCTCTGACACGTAAAAAGCATAAAAACCGTCACTCCTGTCCTAACAAGAAAAAAGCTCAACAAACTGAAAAACAACTCTTCTTAGATCCATCAGTGAATTGAGGTTACAATGCAAGCAGCTACACTGAAAAAAAGGAAAGGTGGAAACAGAGAATCACAACTTACCTAGAACAGAAGCCCTGCCTTCTGGACCCAATACCAGTAAGAATACTTACACTGTAATTGAAATTGCCACTTACTAACTCACTTTGCAGAGTAGCCCCTCTCTTACTGGTTTGCAGAAGTTTCCATTTCCCTTTTGTTAGAATGCCCCACTCCTAATGTTTATTCAGAAGAAGATTGCTTCACTGCAAGACAAGTTACTGTTTCATCTCCCCTGCAGCAGCTGCTAAGGTAGATTCTAGCCAGTTTTAGTCACAGAGGCATGTGCAGATTGAGGTAGCCTTGACCTAGTTAACTTTGCTTAATAATAAAAGTAAAAATCACTCCCACTGATTTTGCTAAGCCACCATTTTTAAACATGCAACGCACGAAGTAGCATGATTTGGAACTGTGCATGCTCCACTTAAGCTTACCCCTTTACCCACATCACCTCACCTTATCCTAAACCACGCCCTTAAACCCACCTACCCAAAACTGCAATAACATCTAAAACCTCTTCAGCTTGGGGAGACAGTCCTGAGGTTTACCTCCTGTCTCCTTGCTGAACTGTTCACAATAAAGTCAATCTTTTCTTGAAATTCTGGTGTCATGGCATTGACTTCTATGTGTATATGGCAATGAACCCACTCTGAGCAGTAACATAACTGACAAATTGCTAGAGGCTCAGTGTAAACTAGCTTAAGAGTTAAAAACTATAGGAAGGCCCTGTCTTAGGGGGATCTCCCTGTTTTCATGAGTTTTGCCTATAGGAACCCCACTAGATTCCTAATGGGAAAATTGGAGGAAAATGTCACGCTTCCAATAGAGGTAGGGGAAAATTAACCTTTTGAACTATGTTCAAAGCAAGCAAGAGATTCTGTTTTCCTCAACAAAAGACTGTCCTCAAAAGATAAAGACGCTATTTTACCGGAGCCTAACCAACATGAAAAAAGGGAAATCCCCAACACTAGCCGCCTCTATCCTTCCTGTGTCACTAACAGAGAGAATAGAGCTGAGAAGCACTTGTGAAGGTCACAGGCCAGGGAACAGGCTCACTAATAAAAGACTGAGATCAAATCATAGGATTAGAGAAAATTCCCCCTCCCCCACAAGCCATACTACATAATCAGAAAGGTTCCTGTATAATAGGGGTCATAAATGGAAAGACCTGCAAGGATCAGACCTTATTTAAGATGACATTTCTAGGGAAAACCAGACAACAGGGAAGGCAAAAACAAGGACCAACTAGAATACAGGTTACCAGAGGCTAAGTGGAGGTAGAGAACGGAAAGTCAAAGCTTAATTGGTATAGAATTTCTGTTTGGGGTGATGGAAAAGTTTTGGTAATGCATGATGCACAATATCGTGACTATAATTAACACCACTGAATTTTATATTGAATGTGGTTAAAGTGGTAACTTTCAGGTTGTATACATGTGTGTGTGTGTGTGTGTGTGTGTGTGTATAAAATTAAAATAGGAACAAAAAAAAGGCGGGGGGAGCAAAAGGAAATTTTAGCCTCTAATACCCTACACAGCTACAGCAAACAGTAAATATAGCCTAACTCCTCACCAAAACCAAAAAAATATAAAACCTCACACTAAAGGCCTTTTAAGCTCAGTTCCTTTCTACCCAGTACACCATGTCCAGCTTTCAACAAAAAAATTATAAGGCATACTAAAAGGCAAAAAACACAGTCTGAAGAGACAGAAGAAGCATCAGAAATAGACTCAAATATAGCAAAGGTGTTGGAATTATCAGACTGGAAATTTAAAATAACTATGATTAATATGCTAAGGGTTCTAATGGAAAAAGTGGTCAGAATACAGGAACAGATTAGTAATGTAAGGAGAGAGAAGGAAATTCTCAGAAAGAATAAAAAGGAAATGCTAGAAATCAAAAGTACTGCAACAGAAATGAAGACTTTGATGAGTTCATTAGTATACTGGACATAGCCAAGGAAAGAATCAGTGATCTTGAAGATACATCAAAAGAAACCTCTCAAACTGAAATGCAAAGAGAAAAAAGAATGAAAAAGACAGAAGAGAATATCCAAGAACTGTGGGACAATACAAAAAGTATAATATACACATAATGGAAATACCTGAAAGAGAAAAAAGAAAGGAATAAATATTTGAAGTAATAGTGGCTGAGAATTTTCAAAAATAAATGACAAGACACCAAACCATAGATCTAGGAAGCTCAGAGGATATCACATAGGAGACACCCAAAAATCTACACCCAGACATATCATATTTAAACAGCAGAAAATCAAAGACAGAGAAAATCTTAAAAGAAACCAGAGGGGAAAAACATCTCCGCTGTAGAGGAATAAGAATAAGAGTTACATTGGACTTCTCTTCAGAAACCGTGCAAGCAAGAAGAGAGTAGAGTGAAATATTTAAAATGTTAAAAGAAAAAAAAGAAAACACACCAACCTAGAATTCTGTATCCAGTCAAATTATCCTTCAAAAGTAAAAGAAAATTGAAGCCTTTTTTCAGGCAAACAAAAAATGAAAGAATTATCACCAGTAGACCTACCATGCAAGAAATGTTAAAAAAAGTTCTTCAGAGAGAAGGAAAATGATATAGGTCAGCAACTCAGATCTACATAAAGAAAGGAAAAATGTTTGAGAAGAAATAAATGGAGGTAAATAAAATCTTTTTTTTTCTTATTCATCAATGACCTAACAGATAACAGTTTGTTTAAAATAATAAGACAATAAATTGGATAATTATAGCTTATGGATAAGTGAATTGAATGACAGCAATGTTATAAGGGACAAGAAGGAGGAATTGGGAATACTCTGTTATTAGATTCCTGTACTACTTGTGAAGCAGTCAGTATAGTTATTTAGAAGTGAACTTAGATTAGTTTTAAGTGTATACTGCAAATTCTAGGGCAATCAGGAAAAAAAAAATTTTAAAGAAATTAATTGAGGAAGCAGATGTAGCTCAAGTGATTGAGCTCCTGCCTACCACACGGGAGGTCCCTGGTTTGGTTCCTGGTGCCTCCTAAAGAAGAGAGCGAGCTGGTGCAATGGGCAAGCCCAGCAAGCTGATGCAACAAGAGACACAAGAAGAAAAACATAATGAGAAACACAACAAAGCAGGGAGCGAAGGTTCCCAGTGCCTCCTAAAGAGGACGAACAAGACAGTGAGCTGATGCGACGGGCAGGCACAGCAAGCTGACACAACAAGATGATACAACAAGAGACACAAAAAGAAAAACTTAATGAGAGACACAACAAAGCAGGGAACGGAGGTGGCTCAGTGATTAGATGCCTCCTTCCCTCCCATATTGGAGGTCCTGGGTTCAGTTCCCGGTCCCTCCTAAAGAAACAAAGAAGATGAACAGACATAGCTAATGCAAACAATGAGGGGGGTGGGGAGAAATAAATAAATTAAAAACCAAAAAAAAAAATGTATAAAAAAAAGATTAATTAATTAATTAGAAAATTAATGCTAAGAGCAGAGATAAAATGGAATCATATATAATACTCAGTTAAAACTAAAGATGAGGCAGTGGATGGGGCTCAAGTGGTTGAGTGCCTGCTTCCCACATGGGAGGTCCTGGGTTCCGTCCCTGGTGCCTCCTAAAAACAAAAACAAACGATAAAACCAACTCAGGGGAGCTGATGTGGCTCAGTGGTTGAGTGCCATCTTTCCACATATGAGGTTCTGGGTTCATTCCCTGGCTCTGGTACCATTAAAACAAAGCAAAACAAAACCAAAACCAAAAAACTAAAGACAGCGGAAGACAATAAAAAATAAGAAGAAGAAACAATGAAACAAAGAATAAGGGCAACAAACAGAAAAGTTACAAATATGGTAAATATTAATCCAACTCTATCAATAACCACTTTAAATGTGAAGGTCTAAATAACCAATTAAAAGGCATACTATGTGAATGGATAAAAAAACAAGACCCAAATATGTTGTCTTCAAGAAATCTAGTTTAAATATAAAGACACACAGATTAAAAATAACAGAATAGAGAAAGATATACCATGCTAACACTAATCAAAAGAAAGCTGTAATAACTATACTAATTTCTGACAGAGAAAGCAAAAGTACATTTCTAGATCCAAGGCATTTCCCAAAGACAAAAATGTATGTTCTTTTTACATGTAAATTAAGGGACCCCCAACCCTTCTTGCTAATTCTTTATATAGAAAGTTAAAGTTAATAATAGTAAGTAGAGTTCTCAATAAACACTAACTACTGTATACGGTTTTAGGTTTTTGTCTACAGGCACCAAATCCAAATCTACACCAAAAAATTTATAAACATAGGGATTACCAATGATACATTTCCTGATGCTAGTGTTGATACACAACCATATTTTCACATATTTTACATACCTCTTCATTGATAATGGTGGCATTGCTCAGTGAGCGTAATGCTGATGTTATTTTTCTTCCAAGATCAGCTAGTACCATCTTGAAGGCTTAAGACACGTTTAAGAGAAAATCTAAGAAGAAAAAACAAATTAAAGCATTTGAAAACAATCCATTTCATTTCCCATAATTAAGACTTTTAAAGAAGAGTATCTGAGTTCAAACTACTGTAGTGTTTAGATACCATAATTTCAGCTTCTATAGCCTCAAACTGAAGCTTCAATACAATCAGGTCCAAAAGATAAAACTGACATTTGGTTATGATACCTTATATTTGAATACCAAATTGGAATCTTCTAGGTTAAATGATATTCTTTAGAAAAAGCTGACATGATCTCAGATTAAATCTGTTCTCATTTGGGCATGTGAATATGAATAACTGATATATGATGAACATCTTTAAATGAAAAGAGAAAGAATGAGAAAGAAATTGATCAACTCTCCATCCAGGAATTTACCACAGGAATTTGTCTAATTTACATTAAAAGACTTTGCAAACAACTTGATTCTTGCTAGTAAGCTCCTCCCCCTCCAAAATAAACCACTTAACTTTTCTAGCACGAAGAAAAGCAACTATTGAGCCATAACTATATGACAGGCACTGTGCTACATGAGTCCAGATCCATTACAACCATTAGGTTGTATTCTTATAACAACCAAGGGAATAGGTATATTATTACTCTTCCCATTTTACAGTTGTTCCTGATTCTCCAACTCTAAAACAAGACTCTAAGGTTCTTACAGTTCTAAAACTCTAGTTTTATAAAGTATGAAGTACTACACACCAGATGGAGGTACAGAAGCAAATATGATTTGTAGTCCCTACCCTCAAAATGCTTATCAGCTGCCAATAATTACTTCTGTAAAATTCCAAAGAAAAAACAATTTAGATTGAGGTGGACGGAGCAGGCTTTATTGGAAAAGTTGAATATTAATTTGGTCCTGAAATATAAGTAGACTTTGGATAAGCCAAGAAGAGGCTGGATAGGAATTTAAGGAAGTTAAAATGGAAAAAAGAAATGGAGATATGAAAAGCTTAGGGCAGGGAAGCGACTGTGGCTCAATCAGTAGGGCTCCCGTTTGCCATATGGGAGGCCCCGGGTTCGGTTCCCGGGGCCTCTTGGTGAGGGCAGGCCCGCCCGCACGGCGTGGTTGGCTGACCCAGCGAGCACAGGCAGCAAGGGGGGGATAAATGAATAAATAAATAAAATCTTTAAAAAAAAAAAAAAAAAAAAAGCTTAGGGCATACTTACATCTTACATATACATTGGGATTTTCAGGTTACTGAGCATTATTTCAGAGACGATAAAAACATTGAGGCTGAAACAGAAGACTATATCATTTTTTAGAGTGTTGTAAAGGGTTCTGAAGCAAAAACCAGTTTAGGGAATATCAATTGTCCAATTTGAGCAATAATTGGAAGAAAAGTTAGTAGTTCAAAACAATTGTTTTGGCAACCTTTCCAAGCTAATCTAGTCTGATTAAGTCAACCAAAATTATCCAGATTAAATTCCATGAATAGAGTATATAGGAGATTAAGAAAAAAGAAAAACAGTGACAAAACCAATCAGCAAAATAGCTGATTCATTCACACCATGAGTGGAAAAGAGAAAGAAATCAAAAAGGAAGGGGGAAGTGAAAATGTGTTCTAAAACCCATAACTGGCAAAGAGATATTCCTTGTTGAGCTATAAATTAAATACTACACTTAGACTCAAGTAAACTTTTATAATTTAGAACTTAAAAAAAGTTACTAATAACACTTGATGAAAAAAATTGCTTACCATAATTTTTTTACAATTACATGATCACTCAATCTGTAACAAGCAAGCATTTCATGGCAAATATCCAGAACTTTTCATTTCTTGTCCAATATCCATTATACTAAATTATTACTGCCTAGGTAAATAGTCTTCATGTAAGAAATAAGATTAGGCTGTTTGAGGTTTAACCCCTTTACCACTACATTACCAGGAGTGATATAATCCTATTTATGACACCATAATTAACTTTTTTAGAGATCATGTCATAAACAGATCATCCTCCATTTTAAAAAGCTATACTAGCTAACTCTTAAAAATAACTCTTTCTATATTGACTGGCTCTCTTAAGTTAAAAAAACCTGTGTAGTTTTCCAATACACTTTTCTTTGTATAAAACACTTATTAACAGCATATTTTTTTTTAGCAGCATAGATTTTTTTAAAACATTTTTGCCTTCTTATAAAAACCTGTACTTCACTAGAGAAATAATACCTAATAACTACTTTTCTTTATACAGTTTTTCCTTTTATAATTTTAAACTCTGGTGGTAGAATACTGCTCAAAACTCTCAATGATTTCCCACTTCACACAGAGGTTAAGTCTATATAATGGTCTATAAGGCATCCCCAAATACATACACACAGACACACACACACACACACTCAATTTTAATCATACTGACTTCCTTGTTGCTATTGCTGTTGCACATTCCCATCACAGGGCCTTAACACTATTTGGCATGCTCTCGTCCTGGCTGACAATATAGCTCCCTGTCATCTCCTTCAGACCCTTGTCCAAACACCACTTTTCAGTAACGCCTTCCCTAATCATCTATTTAAAATTGCTACCCCCATTCCCTTTATTTTTCCCCATTGATCTATTACCAACTACAATATGATATGTTTATATTGTGAATAGTCTATATCACCTCGCTGAAATATAAGCTGCATGAAGGCAGGGATTTTTGCCTGTTTTGCTTTCTCCTGTGAACTCCCCGGCTATCCTCAGCTCTTAATAAAAATGTATTTTATGGGGAGGCGGCTGTGGCTCAATCAGTAGGGCTCCCGTTTACCATATGGGAGGCCCCGGGTTTGGTTCCCAGGGCCTCCTGGTGAAGGCAAGCCTGCCCGCATGGCGTGGTTAGCTGACCCAGCGAGCACAAGCAGCAAGGGGGGGATAAATGAATAAATAAATAAAATCTTTAAAAAAAAAAAAAAAATGTATTTTATGAATAAATAATATATTTAAGACCTTAGGGAAAAAACAAGACCAAGGAACCAATCTTTTATAAAAAATCTTACAAATATCTCTTAATGAATGCATGGGAGGATCTCACTGACTGCCACAGTAAACAGTTCCTCAAGCAGGGGGCTCCTGAGGGCTCCAGGCATCTAGACACTATAGGCAGGGCAGACATTTCCAGGAATTTGGCACCCTGCCAGTGGGCCTTACCTTGGAATATATGATAACCTATCCCCCCAATGTTTCAGAGTTAGACTTATTTATAATTTTCCTACACACAGGTTTCTGTCCCTTTTATTTGAACCTATAATTAGCACTATACCTATTAAATATGCGTCTCAGAGACTTAAATCTTCCAGCTGTTCATATGTTGGTTGAGCTTTGAATCTCAGCAGAATTGCAGCCAAAACGTACTTTCCAGTTTATCAGACTTGACCAAAAAAACTAACAAAAGGATGATGATGGACAACACCCATCCCCCCAAAAAAATATAGTATCTACAACTGGAAACAAGACAGTTCCATCCATCTGCCCCATGGGATCTAAGTCCTCTCTTAATCGGAGTCAGGGTGGGCATCACCATTCCAAAATCCTCAAGACTGAGGTGTGAACAAACAAGGGTGGAAAGCAACTAAAACAGACTTTAGTAGACTTATGATTATTCCAGCGATGGAAGAACTTGTATCATTAATATAAAGGCAATAGCCACCAGAGGTTCTGATGGGAGGGAGAGGGAAGAATAGGTACAACAAGGGGGCATTTCTGGGACATTGGAATCGTCCTGAATGACACTGCAATGGCAGATACAGGCCATTATACATTTTGTCAAAACCTATGAAACTGTACGGTGCAAAGTATAAATCATAATGTAAAATACAGACCATGGTTAGTAGCAATGCTTAAATATGTGTTCATCAATTGTAATAAATGTACCACACTAATGAAAATTGTTAATGGGGGAAAGTGTGGGAGGGGGAAGGAGTAGGGTTTATAGGAATCTCTTATATTTTTTGGTAACATTTATGTACTTTAAAGCTTCTTTAAAAATTAAAAAAAAAATTTTTTTTAAAAGAGACATCTCTCCAGGTATATGAGAGTTTAAATAAACTTGATCTTATTTGAGGGAAAACAAAACAAAACAAAAAAGAACACTGCTGCTATTTTCACCTTTTATAAAGGTGAATCTAGTCTAATTATGCCAATTTGGGAACTAGCTTTCCATTGATTCAGTATGCAATTAATCAAATAAAAGCCCCTACCATCTCACAAGAACACATATGAGGAGGAATTAGGCTATATGCCCAGGAATTTGTAATTCACTTAGCAACTATCAACCTACTAAGGGAAATATTTGAAATTCCACTATTAAGAATATGTATAAAACACAATGTAAACTATAGACCATTGCTAGTATACTAATGCTTCAATATGTGTTCCTCAATTAACAAAGGTACAACACTAAAGAAAGATGTTAATGGGGGAAAGTATGAGAGGGAGAGGGGTATATGGGAATCCCATATATTTTCAATTTAACATTTATGTAACCTAAAGCTTCTTTAAAAAAAAAAAAAAATAGGACACACACAAAAAAAGAACGCCAAAATAAACCAACAAAGATAGCATGACAAATCAAGAGAGAAATCAATGACCTAGGTAATTGATACGGTACAATTAATATTCATTTGCCATTATCTATTATAAATTTTTTAGAATTCCCCCACCATGCACTTCTAACAAGATACTTAAAAATTACTTTGCTCTAATGGGCACACAAAAATGCAAAACACCTTTTAAAAAAAATGTTAATAGCTAACCCTAAATCTCAAATTGGAGTAATTTACCAATCAAACATATTAACTTAAAATTCTCCTGACTACTAAAAAGATTGACAGAAATAAATCTGTGTTTGCTTGAATTTCATGAAAGAAGAATCTCTAGTCAGATGAAGCTGTTGAAAGGTAAGGGATTACTATATAGCACTTAGTAGAGTTTAGCATCTATTATCTCATTCCATCCTCACAACAATTCTATGATAAGAAAAAGCAAGTTAGGGAGTGGAAAAGCCATTTCCTACAAAAAGGCGAAATTACTTCCCACAGTCCCTTAACTATACAATGTTAGGTCCTAGAATACAAATGTTGCTTTAAATAATAAGACTGAATACCTCTTCTGGCCAACTCCAGGGACTAATTTTGCTACTAAACAATAATAGAGAAAATCGTATTTTGAAAGCAAAGATACACATTCCTCTTTGTAGAAGAATAACTGCAATGTCCAGAAAGAATTGATAAGTACCACTGCAATCAGGATGTGCAAGGACTGATCTTGGCCCCAGTCTCGTGTTCTAACAGGAATCTGACTAGGAGCTGGACAGTGAGGTGATAGAAACAGACTCACAGTTTAAGGGGCTCTAAGTAAAGCAAGCATGGGGCCAAGTATCATACTTACCTGCTGCAGGGTGAAGTACTGGAAAGAGCATGGGCTTTGGGTTCTGACAGACTTGGATTCAAATCCCAGCTCTGTTACATACTGGCTGTGTTACTTTGGGCAAGTTACTTAATCTCTCTGAGCCTCACTTTCCTCACCTGCAAAATGGAAATAATACCATTATCAAAGTAGTTACCCTGAAGGGCAGTTGTGAGGATTAAATGAGACAATCTCTGTAAAACTTTCTGCAAGTGCCTACGATATTAACTATTAACTCCTTCTTTTCTTGAATGATACCAGCTGGCTCTCTATATAATATTATCGGGAGTGTAAGTAAGCTGGAAATTTTCTGAATGATTCTACTAACCTGCCTGTCCCATTACCTAGAAACCAACCCTGGGAACTTTAACATTTAGCACCAATTACAAGTACCTGGTTATTACTCAATAGAAGCTGCAGTGTCCAAAGAGCCACCTTTCCCTACACTTACTTATAAACAATTATAGAATATTCCTGCCAGAACCTTGCCTGATCTAAAAGTATGTAAACAGACTCTAATGATTAGTGATTTCAAATACTATTACCAAAAAAATCCCTATAAAAATGTTCTTCTAAGCTCCAGTCAATGACTAATTTATTGGCTCAATATTAGACTTAATAACTAAATACATAAATATATTATTTTTAGTAAATAGCCTTAGATAAATCACTTCTACATAATATACTTTCCTATAAGGTAGTCAATAGTCCATAAGCAATACTTGCTTTCCCAACTATAATATTAAATATATATATATTTAAAATTCTACACAGCATGGGTATTTATAAGTCTAAGATCACAGAAAAGTAAATTTATTTAACAAAAGGCTCTTTAGATATTTTACTTGGTAAAATTATTATATTTGACTAGCTAGCTTTACAGTGTTAATTATAATTTTTAATTTTAGAATTTTTTCAAGCTGAATCTACTTATTCCCTCAAAGAAACTATTCGCCTTTATGTTTTGTGATTATAAAAGGACACATGTTCATTGTAAAACTTGAAACATCACAGAAACATTTAAGATGGAAAATATGATTCCCTTAATCCTACCCCCTCCCCTTCTCTGGGAATCAATAATAATTTAATATATATTCCTCTAGATTTTATTTTCTATGCATGTAATTTAGGCAAGTTTTCACAAGAATTATGGTTTTGGGGGAAGTGGGGAAATGAGGAAAATTCTTTGGTAAAATTTGTTTGCTAATGTTAAAATATGCTTACATGCAGAGGGCAGGAAAAAAACAGCATGTATTGCACAATCCATATTTTGTTACAGTCTACAATCAAATAAACAAACAAACAACAAAAAAAAACATTAGCCATCAGGAAAATGCCAATCAAAACCATAATGAGATATCATTTCACACCCACTAGGATAGCTATAATAAAAAAGACAGAAATTAACAAATGCTGGTGAAGATGTGGAGAAAACTGCAACACTCATACTCTGTTGGTGAGAATTTAAAATGGTGTAGCCACTGTGGAAAAGTTTGGCACTTCCTTAAAATATCAAAGAGAGCTGCCACATTACTCAATAATAATTCCACTCCCACTACATACCCAAGAAAAATGTAAACACAGGTCCACACAAAAACTTGTCCACAAACATTCATAGCATTTAAAATAGCCAAAAAGTGGAAAAACAACCTAAATGTCCATAAATTGATAAATGTATGAAGAAAATATTGTATATCTATATAATGGAAATTTTTTTACAATGGAATATTATTCACCAATAAAAAATAAATGAAATAGGGGAGCGAATGTAGCTCAGTAGTTGAGCACCTGCTTCCCATGTACAAGGTCCTGGGTTCAATCCTTGGTCCCTCCTAAAAAATAAGTACTGATACATTCTACAATATGGATAAACATTGAAAACTTGCTAAATAGAAGTTCAGTCAGTCACAAAAGACCATATATTGTTTGACTCCTTTTATATGAAATGTTCAGAATAAGCAAATCTATAAAGACAGAAAGTGGATTAATAGTTGGGGGCTGGGAGTTTGAGGAAAATGGGGAGTGACTGCTAATGGGTATGGGGATTCTTCAAGGGGTGATGAAAATGTTCTAAAATTGATTGTGGCAATGGTTGTATAATGCTGTGGAACACTAAAAACCAATGAGTTGTACAGTTTAAACAGGTGAATTGATGGTATGTGAATTATATTTCAATAAAAATGTTAAAATAATAACATTTGTCATCTCTGGATGGTGAATAGTAATTATTTTCTTAATTATACCTTTTTGTAATTTCAAAATTTATGATAAGGACTAGGAATATCATCTTTTAAATGAAGGAGAAAAATAATTATTTTTCAAAGTGCTGTTTGTGAGAATTAAAGCACTATTAGTTATTAGACTAGGGGGTTGACATGGAGTTGCCACTTTTATTCACTTATTCATTCATTAAATACCTGCTATATGCTCCAGGAATTGTCCCAGCATGAGAAAAGAACACACACAAGATTCCCCTGATAACTTCAGAAGATAAATTATTCATCACAGCACCATTAACTCCTCTGCCTTAATTTTGACAAGTATCTCAAAAACACTGAACTATGTCCTTAAGTTAGTTTTTGACTGTCAGGCCAATCATAAAGAGAATTTTTAGGTAAAATGTTACCAAGATGAAAATTAAAACAAAACAACAGAATTCCTTGGAAATAGTCAACCTTGGAGTTGAAGAGAGGATGGAGTAGAAAAGTAAGAGAAGGGATGAAAGCTGTATGTTCAAGCAATGGGTTATTTCAATAATGTTTAAATAAGACCCATTAGCGAAAATTTAAATATCTCTAAAATTTAAAAATCTCCAAAATCTCTAGGGATGGTACACATCCAAAGGTTTTTGGATAAGTAACCTCATCTAAATTCTTGATCAAGAGAACAAAACAAGGCATCTATAATTTTGAAAAACTTCGTTAGCTATTCTAATGTATAGCCAGGGTTTAAAAAAATAAAATCACTGTATTAAGCAAAGAAAACAAGAAAATGAAAAATCTGTTCTTTATTTTTAAAATATCTTTAGAGACAGTGTAGCAAATGCACTGGAGGAAGAAAAATTTAAGATCAAGGACACTACATACACATCTATAGAAAAGTCTAGTTGAAAAGATGTAGGCTTGAACCAGAGAAACAGAAGGCAAAATGGAGAGAAGGGAAAGTCAAGGGCTTCTTCATGAAGTAGAATCTACAGGACCTAATGATCAAATGATTGTCAGAGTAGAAGAGAAATGGAGAATAAAAATGACTCCACGGTCTCTAGTTTTAATAGCCAGCTGACTAGTGATGCCATTATCCAATGAATGGAAAGCAAAAGGGAATGGAAAGTCAGGAAAATTAATAGAGAAAATTAATTTAGTTTTTACTACTTAAGTAGGATATTGAGTACATAGGTGTTCATTTTCATTTTACCTTTTTTTTTTTTTTTTTTTAAGTCAAACATACATATATATTACAAAAAACTAGCAACAAGATGTCAAAACTAAAAAACACACTGGTAATCACCGCTTTTAAAGACTTTCGTATGTATGACATATGTCATAATGAAAAAAGGAAGGGGAAAAAGGAGGGTGGAGACAGTGAATTTGGTTTGGGATCTACCAAGTTTAAGGAAACCACAAAAGTTTCACTCAGGAGATGGAAGCTAGAGAAAAAGATTTGGAGATGGCTGGCATACAAGGATGCCATGGAAGCCATGGATGTATATGAGAACTCTCAAGGAGAGTATAGAAGACCATTTGAGTTTCAGCAACGCCTAAAGGTCAAGTAAAAGAAGAAAATCAACAAAGAATGAAAATAACAAAGAAACAGAAGTTTTACTAATCTCCTTTCCTTGGGCAAAGGCACTCAGAAGAATTAATTAAAATAAAATAAAATAAAATAAAAAGGTGCCAATTATAGTTCACCCTAGTGTATTCTGGAGTGGCAGCTCCAGAATTTCCAGATTGGTGAGATTAGGTCCTTAAGAGGAGTAATCTGTATGGAAAGAGATGCCTCTGTATAACATTGTTAGATAATACTAATTGTGGATATAAAAAAAAGTGTTTAGTACAGTGCCTAGAATATGGTGTCATTTTCTAGGCACTGTACCAAACAAGTTACCTAATCTCCCTTCAAGTTCCTAATAAGCATATTAGGTAGATGGAGAAACTGAGGCTAGATTGGATAGCAACTTGCTCAGTTACAAATCTTGTAACAAACACACTCTCATTTATGTTCCCATACTCTCTATAGCTCTTTATACCTAACTAGAGTTCCTCATTACTTATCTTAATATAAAGGATATTTATGTGCCTCTCTCATTATTAGCTCTTCAATGACAGTGCTGGTGTCATTCATTTCCGTACACTTACAGCTAATAACGAGTAAACATTTTGTTGAATTAAACTTATAAAAGAACCCAGCGAGAACATCAAAAAAGCCAACAGGGAGAGTTTCAAGAAATGGATGGTCAGTAGTGTCAAATGCTAAAGTGAGAGCCATCTCACTTTATGAGATATCTTAATCATCACTGGCATCAACTTAACATCCCTTATTGATTTATTGAACTCCTACTTACATGCAAAACATAGTGGTAAGCACTACGAACACACAGAATAAAAGCTGGTACTCGTCAAAAGGGTTTGGGGGCAGTAGCTTCGTCAAAATTCTTGAACGAGAGAGCAAAATAGAGTCAGGCCTGTAACTGTCTACATCTTACCTGGCTAGGGTAATTATAAAGACCATCCCGAAGGAATACAGCGTATCTTTTTAATAAAAGTTCTATTGGGGAACACGATATCAAGAAGGACCAGAGAACCTCAGTCTCAGTGACGACAGCCAGTTGCCAGGGAAGCAGACTTCCTTCAGAGTCTCTCGCCCCTTAAGCAGAGTCGGGGCTGTCTTTAGCTGTCCCTTCGTAGGCTGGGGCGGGAAAAAGCGGATACTTACCGCAAATGGCACCGCTAATGCCGTGCCCAAAGGGGCCGGGGATTCCTTCGCGAGGTCCCACGCTGTAGGAGGAAACTCAGGAAAAGGTGGAAAGCAGACAGACTAATGCTATCCCACAACCCCACGTCTCGAAGTATATAAACTAGGGTCCCAGAGCCCAGCACGGTGTCGCCAACTCCCACCAGCTGGAAGACCGACGACTGCCACCGAACCTTCCGCCCAATGAGGAAACGTCACCACTCGTCGTAGCCCAGCCTTTCAGGATGAGGGCGCACTTCCGCTTCCGGGGCACACCTCTACGGTCTTTCAATGCGTCTGCTGAAAGCGGTTACGAAAGTCGTTCTTTGCGTTGACTGGCTTTTAGCTTTAGTTTTCTACCGCCCAATAAAGTTAGTGGAAAAATAAGAGACTCTCTAGGGCCTATCTAGGGATGTGATCCCAGGAAAGAAGTCCCGCCTTGAGGAACCTCTTTAAGAAAAAAGGACTAGGCTGAGCACTCAGACTATAACGACGAGTGACGGGGCTGCGTTGAAAATAGAGGGCTCCTGGGCGCACGTGAGGACTCGAGAAGGGGGCGGAGCGTAGGGCTTTCGCAGCTAGGAGAGGCGGGCCCCATATAGGGCCGGGTCAGACGTGGGGACCCCGCCCCAGTCTTTGCCCGCGCGTGCGCAGTGTGAACCTGCCCCGCTCAGCTTTCTGCTCCAACATGGAACTTCGCTCGGCGCGGCTAGCGGTATTGCGGCTGCTGGGTAAGGTGGCTCCTGCAGACCGCACAGCGCTGGTCCAGTGGATGCGAAAGACCCGTAAGCGACCAGAGCTAGAGGCAGGCGGTTGGGACAAGGATATGATGTAGGCGCCGGTCTTGGGTACTTAAGCGGGCGAGGCCGAAAGCCTTCGATGGGATCGCTGTGCGTGTCTCTGCCCTCCTAGGGGGCAGGTTGATGGGGACACACCTGTGACCTTGGATCTCAGGTCTAAAGCTTGGGGTAGGTTGCAGGAAAACCTGGCCATGGGTTGTTTGTGATTTCGCTGCAGATTCAGACAAGTCCCTAGAGCCTCCTTGTGCCTAACTTCTTTTCCGGAGGAAAAAAAAAAAGGCTAATCATTCCTCCCCGTTACTTCTCCCACAAACTTTTGAGGATCAGTATGACACTACCTGGGGGGAAAAAAAGCGCTTTGCAAGAGAGTTTTAAGCTGTAGAAGTGAAGGCTTTTATCCTCCAGGTAAAAGCACCTGTAGCTAGTAGTTTTCTCGTTTGTGAAATGGATCATCAATTTAATCTCGTTTGTAAAATGGGTCATCAGTTTAATAGCGGCTTTTCGGGGAGGCGGGGGGGAAGGCTTTGATTTAACAGTAATAATAATAATAATAAAAAGCACGCGTTAGAATCTAGGAAATGTGGTAATTAGGTCTAGTGATTGAAAGATGGGATAGGTCTATCCTGGCAAAATTAAGCCTGGTAAGAACACGTATTCCTTGTTTGATAACTGTGCCAGAACATATTATGATTCTGTACCACTAAACTTTGATTGCCGTGGTTATCTTCATCCAGTCTCAGTTTAAAATATCTCTGCTGATGACTCACACTTTTAGATTTCCATCCCGGACTTCTTCCTAGAACTCTCTCTCTCTGAGACGTTAGAGCCAATCAGTGGGTTTAGAATATCTAAATGTGTATTATTATTATTTCTACACATTTCTGGGGGTCGTTTTAGATAAGATGTCAAGCTAAAATTAACTTGGATATTCTGTGTTGAGGTTTATCCTGGAAAGTATAGAAAACCGAAGATATACCTTCATATTTTTAGATGCAAACAAGATTATTTCAAATTAGGAATTTCCAAAATATGCTGTCTCCTATCACTTCATTTAAACTCTGAATTGCCAATAGTTTTCATCAAATCCCAATTGTTTATAAAAACAGTGCCTATTTTTATAAACAAAGCACCAAGGTCATTCTTTCCAAAAGCACTGAGTGCCTACAAAAATGCCAGATACTGCCTGTCTCTGACTATTGCAAAATTATTAAAACATCCCTGCCCTCAAAAAGATTTCAGTTTTGTGGATCGATTTGTAATCTAAAGTTTTGGAAGTATCAATTGAAAATCCATTTTAGAAAGTCAGGAAGGATTGAAAGCATATTTGGGATGATAATTTTGTAAAAAAGCAGACCCAATATCATTGGCTAGACTATACATTTTTACTTTTTTTTTTTTTAACAAATCAAATTTATTGATACATATTAATAAAGCATACACTTCATCCAAAGTATACAATCAGTGGTATTTGGTATAATCACATAGTTGTGCATTCATCACTTTTTAGAACATTTTCATTATTTCAGTAATAATAATAATAAACAAACAAGAAAGTTCTTCACCTCTCAATCTCTCTCTGTTTCCCCTGCTATACATAATGCTATTTCTGGCTATTCTCACACAATTATTTATTTATTTATTAAGCAGTTTTATTGTGATATATTCACATACCATATGATCTATCTAAAGTGTATAATCAATGGCTTTTAGTATAATCACAAGTTGTGCATTCATTATCACAAAAAAATTTTAGAAAATTTCATTACTACAAAAAGAAAAACTCCGCACCTCTTAGCATTCTTTCCCCAGCCCTACATAACCACTAATCTAATTTCATCTTTATAAATTGATTTTATATTTATCTTTAATATAAATGGAATCATACAATATGTTACACAGTGTATTTAGTTCATAGTAACACAATCACACAATATTTGTCCTTTTGTGTCTGGCTTGCTTTACTCAACATAATGTCCTCCTGGTTCATCCATATTGCCATATGCTTCACGACTTCATTTCTTCTTACAGCTGCATAATATTCCATCGTGTGAATATACCACAGTTTGTTTATCCATTCATTGATTGATGGACACCTGGGTTGTTTCCAACTTTTGGCAATCATGAATAACACTGCTATGAACACTGCCGTGCAGCTGTCTGTTCATGTCACTGCTCTCAGTTCTTCTGCGTATATAGCAGGTAGTCATTACAGGATCAGGTGGCAAACCTATATTCCGCTTCATGAGGAACTGCCAAACAGTCTTCCAGTGGCTGTACCATTCTACATTCCCACCAACAGTGAATAAGTGTTCCTATCTTTCCACATCTTCCCCAACATTTGTAGTTATGTTTTTTTAATAGTGGCCATTCTGATAGGTGTGAAATGATATCTCATGGTAGTTTTGATTTGCATTTCACTAATTAGTGATGTTGAACTTTTTTTTTTTTTTTTTTTTGGAGGTATACCGGGGCTGGGAGTTGAACCCGGGACCTCATATGCAGGAAGCCAGCCCTCAACCAAGGAGCCACCTCGGATCTCCTGAGTTTTTTTTTTTTGTTTGTTTGTTTGCTTGTTGTTTGTTTTTGTTTTGTTTTTTTTAAAAGGCACTGAGGACTGGACCTGGGACCTCCCATATGGGAAGCAGGGGCTCAACCATTTGAGCCACATCCACTCTCCGAACATTTTTTCATGTTTTTTTTTTGCCACTTCTATTTCTACTTTGGACAGATGACTGTTCAACTCTTGCTCATTTTTTAATTAGGTCATTTGTTTTTTTATTGTTGAGTTGTAATATCTCTTTATATGTCATGGATATTAAACCGTTATTGGACATGTGATTTCCAAATATTTTCTCCCATTGCGTTGTCTGCCTTTTCACCCTTTTGACAAAGTCCTGTGAAGTGCAAAAGAATTTAATTCTGAGGAGGTCCTATTTATCTATTTTTCCTTTTGTTCCGCATGCTTTGGGTGTAAGGTCCAAGAAACCACCACCTACCACAAGGTCTTTAAGATGTTTCCCTACATTTTCTTCTAGTAGTTTTATGATCCTGACTTTTATATTTAGGTCTTTGATCCATTTTGAGTTGATTCTTGTATAGGTAGTGAGATAGGGATCCTCTTTCATTCTTTTGGTTACGGATATCCAATTCTCCCAGCACCATTTGTTGAAGAGACTGTTTTGTCCGGTTAACATGGACTTGGTAGGTTTGTTAAAAACAGTTGGTGGTAGAGGTGAGGATTATTTCTAGATTCTCACTTCTGTTCTGCTGATTGATGTGTCTGTCTCTATGCCAGTACCGTGCTGTTTTGACCACTGTACCTTTGTAATATGTTTCAAGGTCAGGCAGTGAAATTCCTCCCACATCACTCTTCTTTTGTAGACCACTTTTGGCTATTTGGGTGCGCTTTCCCTTCCAAATGAATTTGGTAAGTGCCTTTTCTATTTCTGTAAAGTATGCTGTGGAATTTTGATTGGTATTTCATTGAATTTATTAATCAGTTTGGGTGTGATTGACATCTTCACGATATTTAGTCTTCCAATTCATGAACACAGAATGTCTTTCCATTTGTTTAGGTTTTCATTGATTTCTTTTAGCATTATTTTGTAGTTTTCTGCATATAGGTCTTGTATATCTTTGGTTAAATTGATTTCTAGGTATTTGAGTCTTTTTGTTGCTATTGTAAATGGAATTTTTCCCTTGATTTCTTCCTTAGATTGCTCAATACTAGTGTACAAAAACATTACTGATTTTTGCGTGTTGACCTTGTATCTTGCCACTTTGCTGAACTCATTTATTAGCTCAAGTAGCTTTGTTGTAGACATTTCAGAATTTTCTAAATATACAATGATGTAATCTGAAAATAATGAGAGTTTTACTTCCTCTTTTCCTATTTGGATGCCTTTAATTATTTGTTGTTGTAGCCTAATTGCCCTGGCTAGAACTTCTAGTACAATGTTGAGTAACAATGGTGACAATGGGCATTCTTTTCTTGCTCCTGATCTTAGAGGGAAAGCTTTCAGTCTTTCCCCAGTGAGTATGATGTTGGCTGTAGGTTTTTCATATGTGCCTATTGTCATATTGAGGAATTTTTCTTCTATTCCTATCTTTCAAAATGTTTTTTTATCAAGAAAGAATGCTGGATTTTGTCGAGTGCCTTTTCTGCATCAATTGAGATGGTCATGTGGTTTTTCCCTTCAATTTGTTAATGTGGTGTATTACGTTGATTGATTTTCTTATTTTGAACCAGCCTTGCATACCAGGAATAAATCCCACTTGGTTGTGATGTATAAGTCTTTTGATATAGTGTTAGATTTGATTTGCAAATATTTTGTTAAGAATTTTTGCATCTATGTTCATTAGGGAGATTGGTCTGTAATTTTCTTTTCTTGTAGTATCTTTATCTGGCTTTGGTATTACGGTGATGTTGGCTTCATAAAATGTGTTGGATAATTTTCCCTCCTCTTCAATTTTTTGGAAGAGTTTAAACAGGATTAGTGTTAATTCTTCTCAAAATGCTTGGTAGAATTCACCTGTGAAGCCATCTGGTCCTGGCTGGACTTTTCTTTTTTGGGAGATTTTTGATGATGGATTCAATCTCTTTAAATGAGATTGGTTTGTTAAGTTCTTGTATTTCTTGTAGTATCAGTGTAGGTAGCTTGTGTATTTCTAGGAATTTGTCTATTTCATCTAGGTTGTCTAGTTTGTTAGCATATACTTTCTCATAATATCCTCTTATGAGCCTTTTTATTTTTGTGGGGTCAATCATAACTTCCCCCCTTTCATTTCTAATTGTTATATTTGCATTTTCTCTTAAAAAAAATTTTTTTTTGTTAGTCTAGCTAGGGATTTGTCAATTTCATTGATCTTCTCAAAGAACCAGCTTTTGGTTTTGTTGATTTTATCTTTTTTTTTTTAAGATTTTTTTATTTACCCCCCCCCCCCCGCCATTGTCTGTTCTCTGTGTCCATTTGCTCTGTGTTCTTCTGTGTCTGCTTGTCTTCTCTTTAGGTGGCACCAGGAATTGATCCTGGGACCTTCCGGAGTGGGAGAGAGGTGCTCAATCTCTTGGCCACCTCAGCTCCCTGGTCTGCTGCGGCTCTTATTTTCTCTTCTCTGTGTCTCTTTTTGTTGCATCATCTTGCTGCACCAGCACTCCTGTGTGTGCCAGCACTCCTGTGTGGGCCAGCTTGCTACATGGGCCAGCTTGCCTTCACCAGGAGGCCCTGGGAATTGAATCCTGGACCTCCTATATGGTAGATGGGAGCCCAATCACTTGAGCCACATCTGCTTCCCTCTCTGTCGTTTTTTGTGTCCTCAATTTCATTTATTTCTGCCCTAATCTCTATTATTTCTTTCCTTCCACTTGCTTTGGGATTGGTTTGCTGTTCTCTTTCTAGTTTCTCCGGTTGTTTAGTTAGATCTTTGATTTTAGCTCTTTCTTTTTTAATGTAGGCATTTAGGGCTATAAATTTCCCTCTCAAGACTGCCTTTGCTGTATCCCATAAGTTTTGAAACGTTTTGTTCTCGTTTTCATTTGTCTCAATATATTTACTGATTTCACTTGCAGTTTCTTCTTTGATCCACTGATTTTTGGGGAGTGTATTGTTTAGCATCCACACATTTGTCAATTTACCTCTTTCCTGTCTCTTACTGATTTCTAGTTTCATTTCATTATGATCTGAGAAGATGCTTTATACAACTTCAATCTTTTTATATTTGTTGAGAGCTGCATTGTGCCCTAACATGTGGTCTATCCTAGAGAAAGATCCATGGGCAGTTGAGAAGAATGTATAACCTGCTGAGTTTGGGTACAAGGTTCTGTATATATCTGTTAGGTCTAACTCATTTGTGATATTGTTCAAGTTCTCTGGGTTCCTTGTTAATCTTCTGTCTAGTTGTTCTGTCTAATGATATGACTGGTGTGTTGAAATTTCCAACGATTATTCTAGAGATGCCTATTTCTCCCTTTGGTTTTGCCAGAGTTTGCCTCATGTATTTTGGGGCACTCTGGTTAGGTACATAGATATTTATGATTGTTATATCTTCCTGGTGGATTGTCCCTTTTATTAATACATAATGTCCTTCTCTTATTTCTTCTAACTTTTTTTAAAAAGTCTGTTTTGTCCAATATTAACATAGCTACCCCCACTCTTTTTTGGTTACTATTTGCATGGAGTATCTTTTTCCACCCTTTCATTTTCAGCCAGTTTGTATCCCTGGGTTTAAGGTGGGTCTCTTGTAAGGCAGCAGATGGATGATTCATGTTTTTTTTTATCCATTCTGTCTGTGTATATCTTTTTATTTGTCTTTTTTTTTCTTCCTATTTTCCTTTTTTCCGTTTTTATTTTTTTATTTTTATTTTTTATGTGTGTACATCTTTTGATTGGGGACTTTAGTCCATTCACATTCAGTGGTATTACTGTAAATGCATTATTTACTTCCACCATTTTCTTTATTGGTTTTCATATATCATATCTTGTTTTCATCTGTCTTTTTTACTCTTTTGGTTATCCTTTCTGCTATTCTTTCTTCTCTACTCTCCTCCAATCCTTTCTCTCCTGTCTTTTTCTTTCAGGCTCTAAGGCTTCCTTTAATATTTCCTGTAAAGCAGGACTTTCTTAGTTTTTGTTTGTGGATGTTTTAAACTCACCTTTGTATTTGAAGGACAATTTTGCTCTATAAAGAATTCTTGGCTGGCAGGTTTTTCTCTTTCAATATCCTAATTGTATCATACCACTGTCTTCTCGCCTCCATGGTTTCTGATGAGAAATCTGCACTATGTGATGGTTTGCTTCTCCCTTACCGCTCTCAGAATTTTCTCTTTATCTTTGATGTTTGATATTCTGAGTAGTATGTGTCTTAGAGCAGGTCTATTTGGATTTATTCTCTTGGTGTACACTGTGCCTCTTGGACATGTAATTCATTTCTTTCGAGAGTTGGGAAATTTTCAGCCATTTTTTCCTCAGATACTCTTTCTGCCCCCTTTCCCTTCTCTTCTTCTGGAACTCCTATAACACATATGTTGTGCTTTGTGTTATTCAACTCCCTGAGCCCCTGCTCAAGTTTTTCCATTCTTTTCTCCCTCCATTCTTTTTTCTCTTCAATTTCAGCTGTTCTGTCTTCGGTATCACTTATTCTTTCTTCCATCATTTCGAGCCTGCTGTTGTATGCCTCTAATGTGTTTGTGATCTCACCTATCATGTCTTTCATTCCTATGAGCTCTGTTACTATTCTATTCAGGTTTTGAAATCCTTCCTTGTGCTTACTTAGTGTTTTCTTTTTATGGAGGAACTAGGGATTGAACCTGGAACCTTGTACATGGGAGGCGGGAGCTCAACCACTGGGCTACAACTGCTCCCCCTCACTCAGTGTCATCTTTTTTTTTTTTTTAATGATTTATTTCATATATTTATTTCCTCCTATTCCCTTATTGTTCACACTGCTGTATCTGTTGTTCTTCTTTGTTTCTTTAGGAGGACCAACAACAGAACCTGGGACCTCTAATGTGGGAGGGAGGCACCTAACCGCTTAAGCTACCTCCATTCCCTGCTTTGTTGTATGTCTCATTATGTTCTTCCTCCTGTGTCTTTTGTTGTGTCATCATGTTGTGTCAGCTTTCTGCACCTGCCCGTCACATCAGCTCACTGTCTTGCCCGTATTCTCTAGGAGGCATTGGGAACCTTTGCTCCCTGCTTTGTTGTTTCTCTCGTGTTTTTCTTCTTGTGTCTCTTGTTGCGTCATCTTGTTGTGTCAGCTTGCCACGCCTGCTCATCGCTCCAGCTTGCTGTCTTCTTTAGGAGGCACTGGGAACTGAACCACGAACCTCCCACTTAGTAGGTAGAAGCTCAGTCACCTGAGCCATATCCACTTCCCACTCAGTGTCTTCTTGATGTCATCTATCTCTTTAACTCTATTGTCTTTTGACTCATTAATTTGATTTTGGAAATTTGTGTGCATCTTGTTAATTAGTTGTCTCAAATCCTGTGTCTCTTCTGGGGGGTTGATATAATCCTTTTCTTGGGTCATGTTTTCCATTCTCTTGGTATAGCTCATAATTTTTTGCTGATGTCCTGGCATCTTATTAGGATGGTGTGGCAGTTTGATATTATTTATGAATTCCAAAAAAAAGAGATAGAGATTATGTTTATAAACTGTTCCTCTTGGTGTGATGCTCTTTGATTATATTAGATTCCGCTGAGATATCTTTAATTAAATTATGTTAAGATTAGGGCTTGATTCGACCATGTCAGTAAAGTGTAACTCAGTTTAAGTCCCCGCCCCCTTGGTGGGCTATATAAACGGACACTCACTCAAGAAGAACACAGAAGATACACAGAGGAAGGAAGCTCCATAGACACGAAAGAGGAGAGAACTTTAATCCTGCAGCCCTGGGAAGAAATGAGCCAGTCACCTGATTGTTTGCAACTAAAGAAAACAGAACAGCTGAGCCCTATGCCAGCCTGCAGCTGAGATCAGAAGAAGCTGAGCCCACACAGCCTTAAAAGGAAGAAGGAAGGAGAGACCAGGAGAGATCACCCACCATCTTGCTTCAACTTATGGCAACTGACTTTGGGTGAGAAATCAACCTTGAGTTGGACTCTAGGATCTTGTAACTGTAAGCTTTTACCCCAAATAAATAGCCTTTATAAAAGCCAACCAATTTCTGGTACTTTGCATCAGCACCTGTTTGGCTGACTAATACAGATGGTGAGTTTACTCAGATGCTAAATTTCTCTCTCTTTCATAGGCATTTAGTGGTGGGTGGCCGTGTGGTACTACTGTTCTTTGATTCTTGGTTCAACCTGGGTCTTTAGTATTGTCCCTGTTAATTGCTCAAAACTGGACTCTGGACCCAGTAATGGGTTGCAGACCCGCTTCCTAGGGCCTTGGAAAGGGAGGCTATAAAGGCCAGAAAAAGCATGTCTTATTTACTTTTAATTTCCTCACATGCATTTCTTTTGTTTGCCAGCAGATGGTGCTCTTTGCAGCCCTCAGTTCAATGCCTGGTTGGAGTAAGTTTGCTGCAACATGGACTGCATCAATGTGATACAGGTTCCTGCCTGAAGGCTAAGAACCTCGTAATTCAGACTTTTTCAGAGAAAGTTCTTCAACCTTTTCTGGCAGCCCCCTCCCTTTTCCCGGGTAGGAAACAATTGCACTCCCCTCTGTGTCCTCTATAAATCAGTCCCGGTTAGTAGAAGTAGAGAGAAAGATTGAGAGGTTTGGGTCTCTTCACTCCCAGATCTCTTTGGTCTTGTGCCATCTCCCAAGGCAAACAATGGTGCATCCCCACCGATTTTGGAAGGGCTCGTGGGTCCAAATTTGTGGTCAAAAGCTGAGTCAGCTTTGGGCTATGTCCCTTTCTCTCCCCTTTCCTGGGGAGATGGATCCCTGGGCCCCTCTTTGTCTGTAGCTGCTTGCCGTGAGGTCTGAGAATTAAAAAGTGTCTATAGTGTGGAGGAGAGTGCTGCCAGTAGCAGCTGTAGCTTTTAACTCACAGTTTTGCTGGTGTGATTCTTTTCTTTAGTCCCTCTCTCTTTTGGGCAGTGTCCAGCCTTCCCCTGGTAACCTAAACCCCAGAAGATTTTTTTTCCAGACCGTTTCTGCCTGTCTTCTAGCTGTATTTCTGGGAGTGAAGAGAGACCCATGTCTTTCTAGTCTGCCGTCTTCCTGTAAGTCCTCTAGTGACTACTTTTTTTTGCTTCCTGTGCATCACTCCAGCAGACCTTGTAGTCAGGGAAACTAAAGCAAGTTATTAAACAATTTAGAAAATTAGTTTCTGAAGAATACTTATTAACATGATTATTTTAAGAAATGAAAGTGCCAGATGGATTATAATGAAGGGATATGTTTTATTATAAATCTTTAAAAAGTAGTTAATTTATAACTTTCCTTCCAGAAATTTTTTATCTCTAGATTGTCATATACATAAGTTAGTTGTATGACATTTACATAGACCTTTAATAATTATAACTCTCTTTGATTTTTTATATCATTTAATGGAATAACAAGAGAAGATAGAAATTGAATATGGTTCTGATTTTAAGTTTTATAGAATTTATTAAAACTGCAAAACATCTGTATATTACTAAGCACAGTAAAGGAGGAAGAATAAAATTCTTGGTCTATGATGGGATAGTAGGATTATCACAAGAAGTCCTGGGTCATTTGAGTTAGGCTGGTGAAACCAGAAGCATTGACAGAAGCACATGTTAATGTATAATGTAAACTGAAGACCTTCAAGAAATAATGGCAGGAACCTACATTTTATCTTGGTACAGCTTAGGCCAAAGGTCTAGGAGACAATTGTGCAACAATATAGGAAGGCTGAACCAAGTCTATGGGCAAAGCAGGCAAAGCCCTCCCACCAACAAAAATAAGAACTAAAAAATACAACAGTACCTCAGCTCATAGATCCTGTAATAGAGCACCTGTTCTCTATCTTGTGTGTGTATAAAGTGGGCTCTTGATAGATTTCAAAAACATGGATGAACTTTGAGGACATTATGGTCTCACTAATGTGATGTAAATATGAAGAATAAACACATGGAGTTAAAACCTAGAATTTAGTTTGCTAGGAGATAGGAAGAGGACTTAGAAGGGGTACAGATGCTTAATTTATACAGAATTTTCAATTAGCTTGACTGTAAAAGTGTAGAAATGGATAGAGTTGATGGTAACACATTATAGTGAGTATAACATGTATGTTTATAAATGAGATTGTGGCTGAAAGAGGTAGTCTAGGGATGTAAATGTCAATGGAAAAAAAAATGTCAATGGAAAGAAAGCTAGAGAATAACTAGGGACTGAATAGCATAGTGAACCTGGAGGTAGATGAGGATTGTGGTTAATAATACAAATATAAGAATGTTCTATGAACTAGAACAAATGTACATCACTATTACAAGGTGGCAAGAATATAGTGATTCATGGGGAAAATACAATTGACTTATGGACTATAGTTAACAGCAATGTTGTAATATTCTTGCATCAATGTCAAAGAAGGTACTGTGTCAACACTAAGGGTCAATAAAGGGGGTTATTGAATTTTTTTCTTTTGGGGCAATGGCTACACAACTCTGATGAAAGTAGCCACTGAATGTACACTTTGGATAGAATGTATAAGCATGGAACTGTATAACTCAGTGAAATATATGGTGGAAGATGGACTGTGGTTAACAGTACAAATATGAAATTGTTCTCTCATGAACTATAATGAATGTACAATACTAATACATAGTCATACACCCACTATTATTTACACTAAGTGTGCACTATGGTCTACAGTTAGTGGTATTAGTTTGATCATGTTCTTTCATAATCTGTAACAAATGTTCCACAACAATGTAAGGTATTGTTGGAGGGGTGATATATGGGAATTCTGCACATTATGCATGATTGTTTTGTAAGCTCATAATTTCTCTAATAAAAATGACCACGATACATAAAAAGAATAATATATATCGAGCAAGTGGGCTTATCCCAGGAATGCAGTTTTGGTTTAATGTTAGAAAACTAATCAATGTAATTCTCCATATTAACAAACTAAAAAAGAAAAACTATATGATCAACTCATTTGTCATTTCACAATATCCAACATCTATTCCTGATAAAAACTCTAATCATTGCATCTCACTCAGCTGTTTGAAAAAAGAAAACAAACAAACAAACAAAAAAAACTCTAATCAGTTTATGAATAATCAAGCTTATATAGCCTGTAAAATATGTCCAAAAAGCAGGGACATATTTGAGGCATCCCAATTTGAAAGGAAGAAGTAAAACTGTCTTTATTCACAGACAGCATGATTGTCTATGTATAAAATCTTGCAGAATCAACAAAAAAGATACTAGAACTAATCGAGTTGCAGAATACAAGCTCAATATACAAAAATCAAATGTATTTTTATATATTTGTACAACCAAAAATTGAAAATTTTAAAAAGTCACCATTTGTAATAGCATTAAAATATGAAATACTTGGGAATAAATCTGACAAACTATGTGAAAGACCTGTATGATGAAAATGTCAAATTATTGCTGAGACAAATAAAAGAAAGCCTAACTAAATAGATTTATCAGGTTTATGGATCACGAGAATGAATATTGTTATCCCTGTATCATCATTTGGAGTTTTCTAAACCCCAGAAAAGATCATGTTCTTTGAACTAATCCATTCTTGTGGATGTGGAACACTTTACTTGCATTAGATTCAGTTAAGGGAACTTTTGATAAGATCACTTTCGATATTGCTTTAGGGCCTTTGACTGTACTACTTCAGTGAGGATTGAGCCAGCTTTTCTCTCCTCCCTCCTGCTGGAATCTTATATATTTGGAGAGCTGAAAACAGAATCACACAGAGAAAGACAGCTGCCATTTTACCCTGCCATGTGAGAAAGGAAACTAGGATTGCTTGCAGTCGCAGAAAGACAAAGAAGCCCCAGGAGGCTGAGAGAGACGTCCTGAAGGCCAAAGGCTAGACTCGATGGAGCACAGAGTCACAAAAAGAGGCCCCAGAGAGGCTAGGCCCACAGAGCAGCTCAAACCTGAAAAGACAAGCCCTACCATGTGCTTGATCACTGTATTAGTCAGCCAAAGGGGTGCTGATGCAAAGGACCGGAAATCTGTTGGCTTTTACAAAGGGTATTTATTTGGGGTAAAAGCTTATAGTTTCAAGGCCCTAAAGAGTCCAACTCAAGATACCATAAGAGATGTTTTCTCACCAAAGTCTGTTGTCACATGTTGAAGCAAGATGGTTGCTGATCTCTATGAGGGTTCAGCCTTACTCTTCCTTTTTAAGGCTTGGTGGGCCCAGCTTCTTTCAATCTCAGCTGTTGGCTGGAGGGCTCGTTTCTTTCCAGGCCTTCTCAGCTGCTCAGGGCTCTGGTCTCTTCAGCTGCAAACTGAGTTGAATAGCTCAGCTCTCCCTGGGGTTTTAGCTGTTTGAGCCTTCTTTCTATCACATGGCATGTCTGAAATGACCAAGTTCTCTCCTCTTCTGTGTCATGATGAATTTCTCTTTCTTCCTATGCCTACTTCTGGCATCTATGGAGCTCTTTCTCTTTTTCTGTGTATCTTCTGTATCCATTTATATAACCCACCAAGGGGGCAGAGACTTAAACTGAATTACACCCTTCTGCTTTGGTCAAATTGAAGCCCTAATCTTGATTTAATCAAGTAAACGTAAAACCTTTAAATTTAATACAATCAAAGGGTATCACCAGAGGAACAGACCAGTTTACAAACATAATCTTTTTTTTGGAATCTATGAACAATATCAAAGTGCTACAATCACCCACAGCTGAGATCGGGGAGAAAGCGGCCTGGAGGAGAACTGCCATTTTGCCTTGCCACTTGGCAGGAGTCCAGGATCTGACAGCCTTTGACTTTGGTGAGACAGCATCTCAGATTATGCTCTGATTTGAACGTTTTCACATCCTAAAACTATAAGTTTTTAGCTTAGTAAATTCCTATTAAAAGCCAAACTATTTCTGGTATTTTGCTCCTAGCAGCTTTAGTAAACTAAAACACCCCAGATCTATAGATTCAATGCAGTCCAAATCAAATTTCCAGCAGGCTTTTTTGTAGAAACACATAGCTGATTCTAAATTCATATGGAAATGCAAAGACCTTAGAATTGCCAGAATGTTGGAGAAAAAATATATAGTTGGAGGGATAATATGACCTGATTCCAGAATTAATATAAAGCTACAGTAATTAAAACAACATGGTGTGGTATAAAGATAGAAAAGTAGATCAATGGAGCATAGAGGTCCCAAAATAAATCCACATATATGGAATTTTGGCAGAGGTACAATGGCAATGCAGTGGAGAAAGGATAGCTTTTAAATAACAATATTGGAATAATTGGGATATCCATATGCAAAAAAACTCCAATCCATACTCCACACCATTTACAAAAATTAACTGAAAATATAAAAGGTAAAATCTAAAATGCTCCAGGGGTCTGTCCTCCAACAAAGGTTTTAAACAATAAGCAAAATTCTGGCAGAACCATCTTTCTCAGAGCTCTGGAAAACAAAGAATTGTAATAATGGAGCAAGTGCCAAAACAAGAAAAAGTCCATTTTGAAATGTCGGAAAGCCTCAGGACACCTTTCATAGCCCTTCACCCACCCCTTTCCAAGCTCAGTGTGAATTCAGCTCACACTCCCAATGTAAAATTCTGGTCCCAATTCTGCAGAAAGCAGAGTAACCCTTATGTACATACTAGCATTCATATATGCCTGTACCAGTCTGTCTGGTGGCAGCCTAAAGTACTGAACCAGGACACTTGTCATAGGTTCACCATCCCAGAACTTCCTAATCAAGTATTTTATATCTGACAAAACTCTGTTTCAAAAAGGAGAGAGTGATTAAGACATTCCTAGATACACAGAAGCTGAGTTTGTCGCTACTAGATCTGGCCTACAAGAAATGCTAAAGGGAGTTCCTCAGGTTGAAAGGACAGTAGACAATAAATCAAAACTGTATGCTTTGGATGAATTGTATGCTTTATTAATATGTACCAATAAAATTGATTTGTTTAAAAAAACTGAAGAATAAAGATCTCTGGTAAATTAAACTATTTTGGTAAATATAAATGCCAGTATTATTGTATTTGGGTTTAGCGCCATTTTTCACTCCTACAGGGTCTAAAATGCAAATGTTTAAAAAAATAATGAAAAATCTGTGGTTTGGGACACAATGTATAGCAGTGTAATTTGTGACAAGAAAATAAGGTGGAGGTAGGGAGGAATATAGGAACATAGTGTTGTATGCTATTGAAGTTAAGTTGGTATCAGATCAAACGGGACTGTTAAAGATTTAGAATGTTAAATTGAAGCCCCATGGTAAGCAAAAAATATATATATATATCTGAAAAAATATGGACAAACGGAAATAAAGGATTTTAAAGGATTCACTACAAAAGACAATTGTAGCAGTTTGGTATTGTTTATGAATTCCAAAAATAGATATTGGATTATGTTTGTTAACTGGTCTGTTCCTCTGGGCATATTATATTGTCTTGGATTCAAAGGTTTCACCTTGACTTGATTAAATTATGGTTAAGGCTTTGATTGGGCCATGTCAGTGGGACGTTGAGTCCCCACCCCCTTGGGTGGTGGGGACTCACAGAGAAAAAAACAAGGCAGAGAAGTTAGTTGGAGTTTTGATCCTGGAGCCTGGGAAGTAAGCACACAGAGAGGCAGATACGTGAAGAAAGAGAGAAGGCTCCATTAGACACAGCAGAGGCCCCAGAAAGAGAGATGAGCCATTCACCTGACAGTTTATAGCTGGCCTTGTAGAGAGAGCAGAGCATCTGAGTCCAGAGAGAACAAGCCCCAGGAGAGAGACAAGAGACAAGACTTGTCCCAGCTTGCAGCTGAGGTTGGAAGAAGCTGGGACCACGGAGCCTTTGTAGGAAGAGGACTGAACCCTCGCAGACATCACCTGCCATCTTGCGTCAACATATGGCAACAGACTCTGGGTGAGAAAGTACCTCTTATGGTTTCTTGAGTTGGACTCTTTAGGGCCTTGTGAAAGTAAGCTTCTACCTCAAATAAATACTCCTTTATTAAAGCCAACAGATTTCTGATATTTTGCATCAGCACCCCTTTGGCTGACTAATACAATAACTAAATGCAAAAGTAGGCATAATTGAGGAACAAAAAAGGTATAAGACTTAAAAAACCTGAAAATGGCAGAACTGTCTTGCAATATCATAGTTACTTTAAATGTAAA
This sequence comes from Tolypeutes matacus, assembly GCA_026826555.1. Lineage (NCBI taxonomy): Eukaryota > Metazoa > Chordata > Mammalia > Cingulata > Chlamyphoridae > Tolypeutes > Tolypeutes matacus. The sequence continues at coordinate 4,924,364 of JAKSZT010054564.1, forward strand.
TGAGTTAAACTCTGTCAAAAGGCAGAGATTGATAGAATTTTTAAATTTATTTTTTATTATTTTTTAATTTGTAAAATATATAAATATATTTGCATATATGTGCATTTGCTTACATAAATGTTATTTTTTATTATATATATATATATATATATATATATATATTTTTTTTTTTTTTTTTTTA
>JAKSZT010054564.1:4924944-4954255 GCA_026826555.1 Tolypeutes matacus
TGCGGGCGGGCCCGCCCCCACCAGGAGGCCCCGGGAATCAAACCCAGGGCCTCCCATATGGTAAACGGGAGCCCCACTGATTGAGCCACAGCCGCCTCCCTTTATTATATATTTTTAAAAATGCTTAGATTACAAGAATTTTTTTTAAGTATGACTCAACTTTATGCTGTGCACAAAAGACTCACTTTATTTATTTATTTTTTTAAAGATTTATTTATTTACTTTATCCATTTTAAACCCCCCCTTCCCCATTTGCTGTTTTGTGTCCATTCGCTGGGCAATTCTCTGTGTCTGTTTCCTGCCATCTCTTCTCATCCTTCTCCTCCAGTCTTAACTAGGATTCGATCCTGGAGACCTCCAATGTAGGAGAGAGGTGTTCTGCTACCTGCACCACCTCGGTTCCTGGTTTTCAGAGCTTTCGGAGCATCTTGTCTTGTCTCTCCCCTGTTACGTCATCATCTTGCTGCATGGCTCCTGGGGCCTGGCGGCTCACTGGCACACAGAGCCTGGCAGCCCAATGTGCCTTCTATCTATCTGTCTGTCTGTCTGTCTGTCTATCTATCTATCTATCTATATATATATATATTTTTTTTTAATTTTACCGGGAGGTCCCTGGGATCGAACCCAGGTCCCTCCATATGGCAGACGGATGCCCAACCATTTGAGCCACATCTGCCCCCGAGACTCACTTTAAATTTAAAGACACAAGTAGATTGAAAGTGAAAAGATAGGAAAAATGCCATGCAAATATTAACCAAAAGAGAGTGGAGATGACTATACTAATATCAGACAAAATAGACTATAAGTAATAAAAAGAGAAAAAGAAGCACAGTATATATTGATAAAAGGTTCGATTCATCAAGAAGATATAACAATTACAAACATACATGTATCTAACAGTAGAGGTCCAAAATATTATTATATGAAGCAAACATTGAAAAATTTGAAGGGAGTAATAGATGGTTCTACATTAACACTAGAAAGGAGATGTCAATACACTACTTTCAAAAATAGAACATTTATACATTAGATCAATAAGGCAATAGAGGACATAAACAAAACTATAAACCAACTATATTAGTCAGCCAAAAGGGTGCTGATGTAAAATACCAGAAATCAGTTGGTTTTTATAAAGGGTATTTATTTGGGGTAGAAGTTTACAGTTACCAGGCCATAAAGTATACGTTACTTCCCTCACCAAAGTCTTTTGCCACTGTTGAAGCAAGATGGCTGCTGACATCTGCCAAGAGTTCAGGCTTCTTTGGTTCCTCTCTGTTTCTCTCCAGGCTCAGCTGCTGTGCTCTTTTTCCACAAGGCCAGCTGTAGACTATCAGGTGAATGAATAGCTCCTCTCTTTTCCCAGGGCCCTCTCTGCTTCCTCATGACCAAGGTCCTCTGTGTACTTACTTCCCGGGGTTCCAGCTCAAAAAACCAGCATCAAAAACTCCAACATCAAAAATCTCCAACTTGCGGGGGGGGGGGCCCATGTAAAAAAACAAAACAAAACAAAAAAACCCTCCAACTTTGTCCTTTGCCATGTCTTTTATCTGTGAGTCCCCACCCACCAAGGGGCAGGGACTCAATGCCCTACTGACATGGCCCAATCAAAGCCCAAATCATAATTTTATCATGCCCAGAGGAACAGACGAGTTTACAAACATAGTCCAATATCTATTTTCGGAATTCATAAATAATGCCAAACTGCTACACCAACTATACCTCACAGATATATATATAGAACACTTCAACTGACAAGAGCACAATACACATCTTCTCAAGAATGCATGGATCAACTTCAGGGTAAGATGTCAGAATAGGGAGCTCCAGGACTCAGTCTATCCTCCAAAACAGCTATTAAACAGCAGGAACTATCTGAAACAACTGCTCTGAGGCTCTGGAGTCCAGAAGAATAATGTATAGCATCCAGGGGGAGAGCAGGAGAAAGAGGCTGATAAACTGTGGTAAATGGATTCATTACCATTTTAAAATTATTTTCTAATTTCTCTTTGAGGTATTATTTGGCCTGTGGGTTATTTAAATGTGACCTGTTTAATTTTTTAGTAGTTTGGGTTTTTCTAATTAGCTTTTTTTTTTTTTTTTAAGATTTATTTTATTTATTTCTCCCTACCTACTCATGGTTTGCACTTGCTGTGATGCACCAGGAACTGAACCCAGGACCTCCAATGTGAGAGGGAAGCACCTAATCACTTGAGCCACCTCTGTTCCCTTCTTTTTTTGTGTCTCTCATTATGTTTTTTCTTCTTGTGTCTCTTGTTGCGTCATCTTGTTATGTCAGCTTGCCACGCCTGCTCGCCACGTCAGCTCGCTGTTTTGTTAGTTTTCTTCAGGAGGCATCGGGAACCTCGGCTCCCTGCTTTGTTGTGTCTCATTATGTTTTTCATCTTGTGTCTCTTGTTGCGTCATCTTGTTGTGTCAACTTGCTGCGCCTGCCCATCACACCAGCTTGCTGTCTTCTTTAGGAGGCATCAGTAACCGAACCATGTACCTCCAGTGTGGTAGGCGGGAGTTCAGTTGCCTAAGCCACATCTGCTTCCTCTAATTAGCTTTTTATATTGATTTTTGGTCTAATTCCAATGTGTATAAAAATACATTCTGAATGATTTAAACAAAAAAGAACAGTGACTAGCTTTCTCCACATGGTATTTGATGCCCATCCCCACTCTCACAGCAGGGCACCTTTGGGCCCAGTTCCTGAATACCTCACTTATGACAGGGACATATAAAATCCTCTTCCCCAAGAATAGCTGAGCATTCATCATGGCTTTTGATTACCAAATTTGGATTGCTGGGTCCAGGTTCTGAGGTACTATTTCAACCTGCCCTGGACAAAGGCAGTAGCAGCCAGTGTTTCAACTCAGCCCCAGACAGGAGTGGTGGTGGAAATATAAATACACAGCGCCTCCTCGGGTGCAGGGAACACTTTGCTGAAGGGCAGTTCTTCCCTAAGAATGGGTGGTGCACGACCAAGCACAGATCATGGGGGTTTTTGTTTTTATTTGTCAACTAAATTATATACTTTATTTTACCAACCCAATTTAAGTTGAAATGTTGAAGAAAACGAAGTATAGTGAAAGTTATATATTATTTGGTTTTACTTGTATTAATGAACATGAGAGAACTCAAAAACTTCAGTGTTTTTTGTGTGGAAAAATTCTTGCAAATGGAAGTATGAAGCCAGCAAAACTGAAAGACCATCTCATGTCTGTCCATTCTGAGAATGCATCTAAAGATGTGAGTTTTTTTCATGCACAAAAAGCTTACTTCAAAAAAGCAGGGGTGCTTCCAAAATTTGGATTTGCCATTTCATGAAAGCCTCTTCTTGAAGCATCCTATAAAATTGCTTACTGGATTGCTAAGCAAAAGAAGCCCCCACACTATTGGAGAAACTTTAGTAAAGCCATGTGCACTGGAAATGGTTGAATTGGTGTGTGGACTGAAACAGGAAACTAGAAGCAATTCCCTTGTCAAATGATGTAGTACATTGTAGAATAATTGATGTGTCTTTTAATATTTTAAAACAGGTCATCAGTGTATTAGTAAGCTGAGGGGGTAATGATGCAAAATATCAGAAATCTGTTGGCTTTTATAAAGAGTATTTATTTGAGGTAGACGTTTACAGTTACCAGGCCATGAAGCATAAGTTACTTCCCTCACCAAATCTGTTGCTGCATGTTGAGCAAGATGGCTGCTGACATCTGCAAGGGTTCAGGCTTCCTCTTCCTCTTAAGGCTCCATGGTTTCAGCTTCTTCCAATATCCGCTGTAGGCTGGATAAGTCTCGTCTCTCTTCCAGGGCTCATTTCTCTCCGGGCTCAGCTACTCTGCTCTCTCCACAAGGCCACTGGTAAGCTATCAGGCGAATAGCTCATTTCTCTTCCTGGGGCCTGTGCCGTGTCTAATGGAGCCTTCTCTCCACATGTACCTGCTTCTCTGTGTGTTTACTTCCCAGGGCTCCAGCATTAAAACTCCACCTTTCTCCTCTGCGGTGTCCTTTTCTCTGTGAGTCCCCACCCACCAAGCAGGCAGGGACTCAACATCATACTGACATGGCCCAATCAAAGCCTTAATCACTACTCAATCAAGTAAAAGTGAAACCTCTGAATCCAATCCAATCTAATATGTGCAGAGGAACATACCAGTTTATGAACATAATCCAATATATATTTTTAGAATTCATAAACAATATCAAACTGCTACATCCAGGAATTGGCAGCCTCACCATTCCTCTTCAGTATGCATTTGGATGAAACTACAGACATCTCTCAATGTAGCCAGCTCCTTTTTTTGTTTGCTATGTGCATGCTGACGCCATCAAAGAAGAATTCTAATTTTGTGAGTCTCTTTCGGAAACTATGAAGGCCATCAGTGTTTTCAAATGGTAAATTTTTTTTTTCACAAACAAAATTTTGTTTGGAAAGAAAAACTTCATTATCTTTGTACTGATGGTGCTCCTGTGATGCTTGGTAATACATCTGATTTTGCAACTTCAGTAAAAAAAAGAAGCTCTTCAAATGGTGGTCACTTATTGCTTTTTACACAGACGTGCACTGGCAACAAAGACTCTTCCAACAACAATGAAAGAAGTTTTGTCAATAGCCATAAAAGTTATCAACTTTATTTTAAAAGTTCTCTGAATCATATTTTTAAAAGATTTTGTCAAGAAATGGGAGTAGAATATGAAGTCCTTCTCTACCATACAGAAGTGCACTGGCTTTCAAGAGAACATGTCTTGAAGTGCTTATTTGAACTAAGGTCATAAGTTTCACTTTTCTGAAAGAAAAAGAAAACCCACTCTTACAACATTTTGAAAGAAAGGATTTTATCCATGGGTTGGCTTACCTGGCAGATATTTTTCACCATGTGAATTAGATAAATCTTTCCATTCAAAGTTGTGAAGTCACCATTATGGATGCAACTGAACTATTACAAGCTTTCTTGGCTAAGTTACCAATATGGAAGAAGAAAGCAGAGGCTGACATTCTTGCAAATTTTCCAATGTTAGAGAAAGTGCTTTACCAAGATGGAGTTGAAGTACAAAATAGAAAGACTGAAGTTCAAGAAAAACTCTGTCTTATAACCAGCAAAACTTTTGGAATGCAGCAAGTGCAGTGCTGAAAGGGAAATTTATAGGTATGCTTCCCATATGATATGCAAGGTCCTAGGTTCAATCCCGGGTATCTCAGTTCCAAGGCTGGAGAAAATGTCCAAATCCAGGCATCAGGTGAAACTCTCTCCCTGAAGCTTGGCTGCTGGCAATCCTGGACTCCTGCCACATGGCAAGGCACAATGCCACATGTGCTGGTCTCTACCTTTTCCTCCAGGATCACTTTCTCTCTGAGCTCGACTGTGGGCAATCAGGCACATGGCAAGGCTTAATGGCAGCAGTAGTTCATCTCATCTCTCTCCACTTCTTCAGGCCTCTTGATCACAGGTTTTGAGTAGCAAATTCATATCACTGGGTCTAGGTTCTGAGAACTGTTTCAACCTGCTCTGACAAAGTTGGTGGCAGCAGTTGTTTCAGCCCCATCCCAGATGGGGGGGTGGTGGTGGAGAGTTTTAAAAGAGCTTTGAGGAGCCATCAAAGAAGCTTTTGGCATTCTTTCTGATCTCCCCAGGACACTTCGGTTTTGTTTTTTGTTTTTTGGTTTTTTTTTTTTGTTTTTTAGGTGCTGGAGCCAGGGATTGAACCTGGGACCTTGTATGTGGGAAGCCAGCACTCAACCACTGAGCCACATTGGCTCCCCACCCCAGGACACTTTGGAACTAGTTTATACCCCCTTCATGGGTCCCTGGCCCTACTTTGACTGGGAACTACTTGGGAAAATCCTCTACAGGGTGACCCTCCTCCAAGAATTTGCCCTCCAGGCAAAAGCAGCTAGAGACAAGGAAAGGAGTGTGAAAAGGCAAAATAGAAATAAACAAAACAGATCAAGATTCCCGGAGAATGTGGAACGGAGGAAAGGAATCTTTCTCCTGGAGGTGACATGACAATTGCACAAAAAGGGCAATCTTAAAAATTGTACTACGTATATAGGGCAAAAATCATATGAAGATCTGAAAAAACTAATCAGTTAAACCGACTCTTCTAAAGGTCTAGAATAAGTTGAACCAAGCATCAAAGAAGAGCCTTAAAGCAAATCTACAATAAAACCCTAGGCAAGAGAGAGAAACTGACCTTCAAAGTAAACTCATCAAGACAATCAGATGCCTAAACATCAGAAAAATATATATATTAAAAGCCATACTAAGAAAGAGTCAAAGGGAACAAATTTTTTTTTTTTTTTTTTTTTTTAAAGATTTTATTTATTTATTCATTTATCCCCCCCCTTGCTGCTTGTGCTCGCTGGGTCAGCCAACCACGCCGTGCGGGCGGGCCCGCCCTCACCAGGAGGCCCCAGGAACCGAACCCAGGGCCTCCCATATGGCAAACGGGAGCCCTACTGATTGAGCCACAGCCGCCTCCCAAAGGGAACAAATTAAAACATCAGAGGAGACACAGAATTTGGAAGACCTAATCAAAGATATTCAAACAAATCTTCTAAATCAATTCAAGAAGATGAAGGGAAATACGGTGAAAGAGATAAAAGATATTAAGAAGACACTGTGAGGGAGCAGGTGTGGCTCAAGCAATTGGGCATCTGCTTCCTACATGGGAGGTCCTGGGTTTGATCCCTGGTGCCACCTTAAAAAAAAAAAAAAAACAAACAGAAAACAGACAAGCAAATAAATGAAAAAAAAAAAAACCAACTCAGGGGAGTCAATGTGGCTTAGTGGTTGAACTCTGGCTTCCCACATACAGGGTCCTGGGCCCCAGTACCTAAAAAAAAAAAGCCACTGTGAGCATAAAGAAGAACTTGAAAGCTTAAAAAGAAACATGAAAGAAGTTATGGGGATGAAAGACAGTAGAAAAGATTAAAAATACATGAAATGCATACAACAGCAGATTTTAGCAGGCAGAAGGAAATCAGTGAACTAGAAGACAGGACATCAAAATCTCACAGAAGAAGGTATAGAGAAAAGAATGGGAAGAATTGAGCAGGGTCTCAGGGATTTGAATGACAGTACAAAGCAAACACAAAAAATGCATCATGGGGGCGGATATGGCTCAACTGGTTGGGCGTCCGTCTCCCATATGGAGGGACCTGGGTTTGATCCCTGGGACCTCCTGGTAAAAAAAAAAAAAAAAAAAAAAAAAATGCATCATGGGTGAACCAGAAGGAGAAGAAAAGGGAAAAGGCACAGAAAGAAAATTTGAGGAAATGGTGGTCGAAATTTTCCGAACTCTTGTGAAAGATATAAATATTCATGTCCAAAAAGTACAACATACTCCAAACAGAATAAATTCTAATAGACCTACTCTGAGAAACATACTAATCCAGAATGTCAAATGCCAAAGATAAAGGGAGATTTCTGAAAGCAGCAAGAAAAAAGTGATTGATCACATATGAAGGATTCACAATAAGACTAAATGCTGCTTTCTCATCAGAAACCACAGAGGCAAGAAGGCAGTAGTATGATATATTTAAAGTACTAAAAGAGAAAAACTTCCAGCCAAAATTTTTAAATTTTTATCTGGCAAAACTGTTATTCAAAAATAAGGGAAAGGGGGGCAGATGTGGCTCAAATGGTTGGGCGTCCATCTCCCATATGGAGGGAACTGGGTTCAATCCCTTGGACCTCCTAGTAAAATAAAGAAAAATATAGAAGGCATGCAGGCTGCCAGGCCCTGCAAGTGGGTGAGCCCCCAGGCCCCACACGAGGGTACACAGCCAGGCTGCGCATGTGGGCGTGCCAGGCCCCGCTGAGCCATGCAGCAAGAAGATGACGTAACAGGAGAGTGACACAAGGGAGAGCCAAGATGAGACGCGTTGAAAAGCCAGGAACTGAGGTGGCACGGGTGGCAGAACGCCTCTCTCCCACATTGGAGGTTCCCAGGATCGAATCCCGGTGAAGACAGGAGGATGGAAGAGAGGGTAGGAAACAGACACAGAGACTTGCCCAGCGAATGGACACAAAACAGCAAAAACGGGGAGGGGGGGGGTCGTTTAAAATGGATAGAAGTAAATAAATAAATAAATCTTTAAAAAAAAAAAAAAGGGAGAGTATAAAATATTCACAGATGAACAGAAACTGAGAGTTTGTCAACAAGAAACCTTCCTGTGGAGAGGGTGTAGCTCAGTGGTGGGGTGCCTCCTTCACATGTATAAGGTCGTGGGTTCAATCCCCAGTATATCCTTAAAAAAGAGAGAAATTCCCTAGAAGAAATACTCAAGGGAGTTTAGCAGACTGAAAGGAAAAGATGAGAGAGGCTTGGAGTAGAGTGAAGAAATTAAGATTAGCAGTAAAGGTAACTAAAAGGGTTTGAAAAAGATGAAAAATATGGCATATAATAACCAAAGGATAAAATGGCTGAAGTAGGTACTGCCTTTACAATGATAACATTGAATGTTAATGGATTGAACTCCCCAATCAGATGACACAGGCAGAATGGATTTTTAAAAATTATAATCTCACTCTTTGTTTAAAAGAGACTCACCTTAGATCCAAAGACAAATTCATTGAAAGTGAAAGGTTGGAAAAAGATATTCCATGCAAACAGTAACCAGAAGGAGCAATGGTAGCTACAGTAATATTGGACAAAACAGATGTTAAAAGAAAAACTGTTATAAGAGTCAAAGAAGAACACATATTAATAAAAGGGACAATCCAACAAGAAGAAATAAAAAGCATAAATCATAATTTTGCACCTAAATGTAGTGCCCCAAAACACATGAGGCAAACACTGGCAAAACTGAAGGGAGAAAAGGATATCTCTACAATAATACTTGGGAGACTGCAATATACCACGCTAATCAATAGATAGAACATCTAGACCAGGGCTTCTTAACAAGGGGTCTGTGAGCTTGAATTGAAAAAAAAAACAAAAAAAAAAAAACAACCATTCTTGTGGGGACATGATGGTGCAGGTGTGATATATTTATTAAATAATACACAGTATAGTGTGGACTTAGTAAGGGGTCCGTGGTTTTCACCTGACTGGCAAAGGGGTCTGTATTAATCAGTCAAAGGGGTGCTAATGTGAAATACCAAAAATGGGTTGGTCTTTATAAAGGGTATTTACTTGAGGTAGAAGTCCACAGATACCAGGCCATAAAGTGTTAAGTTTCTTCTCTCGCCAAAGTCCATTGCCACGTGTTGGAGCAAGACAGCTGCCAACGTTTGCCAGGGTTCAGGCTTCTTGGGTTCCTCTCTTCCCAGGGCTGCATTTCTCTCCTGGCTTAGCTCTTCTGGTTCCTCCACAAGGTCAGCTGTAGATTATCAGGCAAACGGCTCACTTTTCCCTTCTCCTGGGGCCTGCTCTCCAACATCAAAACTCCATCAAAACTGCTTCTCAAAAACTGCTGCAACACTGTTCTTTGTGATGCCTTTTATATTTTCTTCCCCCACCCACCAAGGGGTGGGGCTCAACGCCCTACTGACGTGGCCCAGTCAACACCCTAATCATAACTTAATCATGCCCAGATTAACAGATCAGTTTACAAGCATGATCCAATTATATTTTTGGAATTCATAATTACATCAAATTGCCCAATGGCTACAGGGTCTGTGGAACAAAAAAGGTTAAAAACCCCTGATCTAGACAGAGGATCAATAAGTAAACAGAGAACTTAAATAATGTAATAAATGAACTTGACCTAACAAACATTTACAGAACATTGCATCCCAAAACAGTAGCATATACATTCTTCTCGAGTGTACATGGATAATTCTGCAGGATAGGCCACATATTGAGTCACAAAACATATTTTAAAAGATTGACATTAAGCACAGCACTTTGCTGGCTATAATTGTTTGAAGCTGGAGAAAAATAACAGGTGGAGAACATGAAAATTCTCAAATATATGGATGTTAAACAGCACACTCTTAAACAATCAGTGGATCAAAGAAGAAATTGCAAGAGAAATCAGTAAATATCTCTAGATGAATGAAAACAAGAGCACAACATGTAAAAACTTATGGGAGGACTCCCAGGAAAATGGCATTAGAGTAGTAGGCAGTGTTCAGTTCTCTCAAAAAACATGGAGGAAGGGCAAGAGACTATCCAAGAGAGCTTCTTTGGGGATCTGCAGACCAGGAGAGTGCTGTGCATCCTCCAGGAGGGTGAGGAACAGACAAAAATGCCAAAATGAAAACCAGTAGTTACTATCCTTCATGGCCAGGAATGGCACCCATCCACCACCCTTAAGGTGAACAGTCTGAATAAAACCCGTGGCTCACTGCAGCTGAGAGGAGAACAGACATCTTCCTCCCTGTGAAGAGGGAGGGTGCAGTGGAAGTTGGAGAGTGGTTTCTCTTCAGTGAGTTTGGCCAGCAGAGCCACTTTGAATATAGGCTCTAGCCAGACCAGAATCATGGCAAGGGGGGGTTGAAAGAGACAGCTCTGTGAAAAGGTTCACCAATGAATGCCATAGGTTGGCAGCCAGGAAACTGCAAAGGAAAAAGCCCTTCATGGAGTCTCTTGTCTCAGACCCCTTGGATCGGATCTGCACCCCTTAGTGAGTCCCTGGCCCTACTTTGATAACTTAAGCTGGGTAATTTTAAAGACTTAGAATAAGTTGAAACAAAAATCAAAGAAGAGGGTAGCAGCTGTAGCTCAAGTGGTTGAACACCTGCTTCCCATATATGAGGTCCCATATTCAATTGCCAGTACCTCCTAAAAACAAAAACAAATGAAAAAACCAACTCTCATTGGGGAGTAGATGTGGCTTAGTGGTTGAGCACCTGCTTCCCATGTATGAGGTCCTGGGTTCAATCCCTGGTACCTCCTAAAAAAAAAAATCCAAGTGGAGCCATGAAACAAAACCACTAGACAAGAGAGAGAAATTGACTGTCAAAGCAAACTCACTAACATACAGTGTTCAGATGCTTAGACATCAGCAAAAAATTACAAGCCATAATAAGAAATAGGAAGAGATGGCCCAGCTAAAGGAACAAACCAAAAATCCTGATGAGACACAATATTTAATACAACTAATCAATGATAATTACACAAATCTCCTAAATCAATTCAAGGAGTGGAAGGAAAATATCACTAAGGAGATAAAGGATATTGAGAAGACACTGGATGAGCATAAAAAAACAATTTAAAACCCTGCAAAGAAAAGTAACAGAGCTTATCAGAATAAAGACACAAAGGATGAGATTAAAATACATTAGCAGCATATAACAGCAGATTTGAATTGATGGAAGACAGAATTAGTGAATTGAGGACCAAGCATCTGAAACTTTAAAAGACAGGAGAACAAAAAGACAAAAGAATGGAAAAAATGGAACAGGGTTTTAGGGAATTTAATGACAACACAAAATGCACAAATATACACGTTATCAGTGTCCCAGAAAGAGTAAAGAATGGAAGAGGGGCAGAAAAAACATTTGAGGAAATAATGACCAAAAACTTCCCAACCCTTGTGAAAGATATAAGTATCAATAGCCAAGAAAGACATCACACCCCAAACAGAATAAATCTGAATAGATCTTCTCTGAAACACCTACTATTTAGAATGACAAATAACAGAGATAGAGGATTCTGAAAGCACCAAGAGAAAAGCAATGCATCACATACAAGGGAACCTCAATAAAACAAATGCCAATCTCTTATCAGAAAACCATTCAGCTGGGAAGAAAGTAGTGTGATGTGTTTAAGATACTGAAAGGAAAAATTGCCAGCCAACAATTCTTTATGTGGCAAAACTGTCCTTCAAAAATGAAGGTGAGTTCACAAACAAAAATTGAGAGAGTATGTTACCAAAGGACCAGAATTACAAGAGATATTAAAGCGAGTGCTGCAGCCTGAAAGGAAAAAGCAAGGGTGAGAAACTTGGAGAAGAGTGTAGAAATGAAGATTATTAGGAAGGATAAATTAAAGCATAAAATGACAATAGTAAGATATGACAACAGAAAGCAAAAGGATAAAATGGATGAAGTAAGGGAAGCGGCTGTGGCTCAATCAGTAGGGCTCCCGTTTACCATATGGGAGGACCCGGGTTCGGTTCCCGGGGCCTCCTGGTGAAGGCAAGCCTGCCTGCACGGCGTGGTTAGCTGACCCAGCGAGCACAAGCAGCAAGGGGGGGATAAATGAATAAATAAATAAAATCTTAAAAAAAAAATGGATGAAGTAAGTAATGCCTTTACAGTAATAACATTGCATGTTAGTGGATTGCACTCCTCAATCAAAAGACATAGACTGACAGAATGGATAAAATAAATAAATAAAAATGAGCCATCTATATGCTGTCTACAAGAGGCTTACCTTGGAGATAAGGACATGATCAGGTTGAAAGCAAAAGTTGGAAAAAGATATTTCATGCAAATAGTAACCAGTAAAGATCTGGAGTAGCATTATTAATATCAGACAAAATTGATTTTAAATGCAAAACTGTTATAAGGAACAAAGAAGAAATATACTAATAAAAGCAATTCTCTGAGAAAAAATAACTATAATATTTATGCACCTAACTGGGTGCCCCAAGATACATGAGGCACACACTGGCAAAACTGAAGGGAGAAATAGACATCTCTACAATAATAGTTGGAGACTTCAATACATCACTCTCCACATTGGGTAGAACACTTGAACAGAGGACAGAGAAGCAGAGACCTTGACTAATAAGATAAATTGACTAGACCTAACATTATAGAGCATTACACCCCAATACAGGAGGATATACATTCTTGTCAAGTGCTCATGAATCCTTCTCGAGGTTCACAAGACAGGAGCATTACACCTCAATACAGGAGGATATACATTCTTGTCAAGTGCTCATGAATCCTTCTTGAGGATAGAGCATATGTTGGTTCACAAGACAGGTCTCAATAAATTTAAAAAGATTGAAAGTATACAAAGCACTTTCTCTGTTCGTAGTGTAACGAAGCTGGAAATCAATAATGGATAAAGGGAAAGTTCACAAATATATGGAAATTAAACAACACTTAAATAATCAGAGGGTTAAAGAAGAAATTGCAAGGGATCTCATTAAATATCTCTAGACAGATTAAAAGGAGAACACAACATCAATATCTGAAAAGAACATTGCAAAAATATATTACAGGCTAATATCTCATGAACAAAGTTATAAATATTCTAAATAAATATCAAGAAACCAAATCTAGCAATATATATAAAAAAGGGCAGTACATTTTAAGCAAATTTGGTGGGGCAGTTTGATATAGTTATGAATTCCAAAAATAGATATGGATTATATTTGTAAACTGGTCTGTTCCTCTGGGTGTGATTAAATTATCATTAGGGTTTTGGGCCGTGTCAATAGGATGTTGAGCCCCGCCCCTTGGTAAGTGGGGTCTCAATTAAATGTAATGGATACATATAATTTTTTTTTAATCAAGCAGTGTATTACACAATATATTTGGTTCATAATAATGCATTCATACAGTATTTCTCCTTTTGTGTCTGGCTTGCTTCACTCAACATAATGTCCTCCAGGTTCATCCATGTTGCATATGCTTTATGACTTCATTTCTTCTTACAGCTGCATAATATTCCATCGTGTGAATAGACCACAGTTTGTTTAGCCATTCATCTGTTGACGGACACCTGGGTTGTTTCCAACTTTTGGCAATGGTGAATAATGTTGCTATGAACATCAGTGTGCAGATGTCTGTTCGTGTCACTGCTCTCAGTTCTTATGGGTATATACCCAGTAGTGGTATTGCAGGGTCACGTGGCAAGTCAAGATTCAACTTCTTTAGGAACTGCCAAACAGTCCTCCATAGTGGTTGTACCATCCTGCATTCCCACCAACAGTGAATAAGTGTTCCTATCTCTCCACATCCTCTCCAACACTTGTAGTTCTCTGTCTTTTTCATAGTGGCCATTCTGATAGGTGTGAAATGATATCTCATTGTAGTTTTGATTTGCATTTCCCTAATCATGACTGATGTTGAGCATTTCTTTATGTGTATTTTTGCCATTTGTATTTCTTCTTCAGAGAAATGTCTATTCAAGCCTTTGGCCCATTTTCTATTTTGGTCATTTGTCTTTTTATTGTTAAGCTGTAACATCTCTTTATATATCCTGGATATTAAACCCTTATCAGATATGTGATCTCCAAATATTTTTTCCCATTGAGTTGGCTGCCTTTTCACCCTTCTGAAAAAGTCCTGTGAGGTGCAAAAGTGTTTAATTTTCAGGAGGTCCCATTTATCTACTTTTTCTTTTGTTGCATGTGCTTTGGGTGTAAGGTCCAAGAAACCATCACCTACTACGGTCTTGAAGATGTTTCCCTACATTTTCTTCTAGTAGTTTTACGGTCCTGGCTTTTATATTTAGATCTTTGATCCATTTTGAGTTGATTCTTGTATAGGGGGTGAGATAGGGATCCTCTTTCATTCTTTTGGTTATAGATATCCAGTTCTCCCAACACCATTTGTTGAAGAGACTGTTTTTTCCTGTTAGTGTGGGCTTGGTAGGTTTGTCAAAAACCAGTTGACTGTATGGGTGAGGGTATATTTCTGGATTCTCAATTCTATTTCACTGGTCTATGTGTCTATCTTTATGCCAGTACCATGCTGTTTTGACCACTGTAGCTTTGTAATATGTTTCAAGGTCAGGCAGTGAAATTCCTCCCACATTGCTCTTCTTTTTTAGAATACTTTTGGCTATTCGGGTGCACTTACCCTTCCAGATGAATTTGGTAATTGCCTTCTCTAATTCTGTAAAGTAAGCTGTTGGGATTTTGATTGGTATTGCATTGAATCTATAAATCAGTTTGGGCAAGATTGACATCTTCACGATATTTATTCTTCCAATCCATTAACACGGAATGTCTTTCCATTGGTTTAGGTCTTTTAAAATTTCTTTTAGCATTGTTTTGTAGTTTTCTGCATATAGATCCTATCCTTCTTTGGTTAAATTAACTCCTAGGTATTTGAGTCTTTTTGTTGCTATTGAAAATGGAATTTCCCCCCTGATTTCCTCCTCAGATTGTTCAGTACTAGTGTACAAAAACATTACTGATTTTTTGCGTGTTGATTTTATATCCTTCCACTTTGCTGAACTCATTTATTAGTTCAAGTAGCTTTGTTGTGGATACTTCAGGATTTTCTAAGTACAGGATCATGTCATCCGCAAACAGTGAGAGTTTTACTTCCTCTTTTCCTATTTGGATGCCTTTAATTTTTTCGTCTTGTCTGATGGCCCTAGCTAGAACTTCTAGTACAATGTTGAATAACAGTGGTGACAGTGGACCTCCTAGTCTTGTTCCTGATCTTAGGGGGAAAGCTTTCAACCTTTCCCCATTGAGTATGATGTTGGCTGTGGGTTTTTCATAAATGCCTTTTATCATATTGAGGAATTTTCCTTTTATTCCTATCTTTTGAAGTATTTTTATCCAAAAAGGATGTTGGATTTTGTCGAATGCCTTTTCTGCATCTATTGAGATGTTCATGTGTTTTTTTTCCTTCAATTTGTTAATGTGGTGTATTACATTGATTGATTTTCTTATGTTGAACCAGCCTTGCATACCAGGAATAAATCCCACTTGGTCGTGATGTATAAGTCTTCTGATATGCTGTTGGATTCGATTTGCAAGTATTTTGTTGAGAATTTTTGCATCTATGTTCATTAGAGAGATTGGTCTGTAATTTTCTTTTCTTGTGGAATCTTTATCTGGCTTTGGTATTAGAGGGATGTTGGCTTCATAAAATGTGTTGGGTAATTTTCCCTCCTCTTCAATTTTTTGGAAGAGTTTAAACAGGATTGGTGTTAATTCTTTTTGAAATGCTTGGTAGAATTCTCCTGTGAAGCCATCTGGTCCTGGACTTTTCTTTGCTGGGAGATTGTTGATGACGGATTCAATCTCCTTAATTGTGATTGGTTTGTTAAATTCTTTTATTTCTTGTTGTGTCAGTGTAGGTTGGTTACGAGTTTCTAGAAATTTGTCCATTTCATCTAGGTTGTCTAGTTTGTTGGCATATAGTTTCTCATAATATCCTCTTATGATTCTTTTTATTTCTGTGAGGTCATTTGTAATTTCCCCCCTTTCATTTCTGATTGTATTTATTTGCATCTTCTCTCTTTTTTTTCTTTGTTAGTCTAGCGAGGGGTTTGTCAATTTTATTGATCTTCTCAAAGAACCAGCTTTTGTTTTTTTTTATTTTCTCTATTGATTTTCTATTCCCATTTTCATTTATTTCTGCTCTAATCTTTATTATTTCTTTCCTTCTTTCTGCTTTGGGATTGGTTTGCTGTTCTTTTTCGAGTTGCTCAAGTTGTTCAGATAAATCTTTGAGTTTAGCTCTTTCTTGTTTTTTAATATAGGCGTTTAGGGCTATAAATTTCCTTCTCAAGACTGCCTTCGCTGTATCCCATAAGTTTTGATACGTTATGTTCTCATTTTCATTTGTCTCATAATATTTACTGATTTCACTTGCAGTTTCTTCTTTGACCCACCAAATATTTAGGAGTGTTCAGTCTCCACACATTTGCAAATTTACTTTTTTCCTGTCTGTTATTGATTTCTAGTTTCATTCCATTATAATCTGAGAAGGTGCTTTGTATAATTTCAATCTTTTTATATTTATTGAGAGCTTCATTGTGACATAACATGTGGTCTATCCTGGAGAAAGATCATGGGCACTTGAGAAGAACATTTAACCCGCTGAGTTTGGATGCACTGTTCTGTACATATCTGTTAGTTCTAACTTGTTTATCATATTCTTCAAGTTCTCGGTTTCCTTGTTGATCTTCTGTCTACTTGTTCTATCTAATGATGTGAGAGGGGTGTTGAAGTCTACAACGATTATTGTAGAAATGTCTATTTCTCCCTTCAGTTTTGCCAGAGTTTTTCTCATATATTTTGGGGCACCCTGGTTAGGTGCGTAGATGTTTATGACTGTTATATCTTCCTAGAGGATCGTCCCTTTTATTAATATATAATGGCCTTCCACATCTCTTATCACTGTTTTGCATTTGAAGTCTGTTTTGTCTGATATTAGTATAGCTACCCCTGCTCTTTTCTGTTTACTATTTGCATGGAGTATCTTTTTCCAACCTTTTACTTTCAGCCGGTTTGTATTCTTGGGTCTGAGGTGAGTTTCTTGTAAGCAGCATATGGATGGCTCACGGTTTTTTATCTATTCTGTCAGCCTGTATCTTTTGATTGGGGAATTTAATCCATTCACATTCAATGATATTACTGAAAATGCACTATTTATTTCCTCCATTTTATTCTTTGGTTTTCACATGTCATCTTATTTTTGTCTCTCTTTTTACTCTTTTGGTTATCCTTTCTGCTTTTCTTTCTTCTATACTCTCCTCCAAGCCTCTCTCTCCTGTCATTTTCTTTCAGGTTCTAAGGCTTCCTTTAATATTTCCTGCGAAGTTGGATTCTTTTTTGCAAACTCTCTTAGTTTCTGTTTGTTTGTGAATACTTTATATTCACCCTCATATCTGAAGGATAGTTTTGCTGGATAAAGAATTCTCGGCTGGCAGTTTTTCTCTTTCAGTTTCCTAATTGTATCATACCACTGTCTTCTCGCCTCCATGGTTTCTGAAGAGAAATCTGCACTAAGTCTTACTGGATGTCCCTTGTACGTGATCGTTTGCTTCTCTCTTGCTGCTCTGAGAATTTTCTCTTTATCTTTTACATTTGACATTTTGAATAATATGTGTCTTGAAGTAGGTCTACTTGGATTTATTCTCATTGGGGTACAGTGTGCTTCTTGGACATGTAAGTTCATTTCTTCCGTGAGAGTTGGGAAATTTTCAGCTATTATTTCCTCAAATACTCTTTCTGCCCCTTTTCTTTTCTCTTCCCCCTCTGGAACTCCTATGACATGTATGTTGTTGCATTTTTTGTTGTCATTCAACTCTCTGAGCCCCTGCTCAATTTTTTCCATTCTTTTCTCTCTCTGTTCTTTTCTCTCTTTAGTTTTAGCTGCTCTGTCTTCGGTATCACTTATTCTTTCTTCTATCATTTGAGTCTGCTTTTATATGCCTCAAATGTGTTTTTGACTTCACCTATTGTGTCTTTCATTCCCATGAACTCCGTTACTTTTCTGTTCAGGATTTCAAATTCTTCTTTACATTCGTGCAATGACTTCTTGATGTCACTTATCTCTTTAACTATATTCTCTTTCATCTCATTAACTTGATTTTGGAAATTTGTGCTCATCTCACTGATTAGTTCTCTCAAATTCTGCATCTCTTCTGGGACTTTGCTGTATCCTTTTCTTGGGCCATGTCTTCTATTTTCTTAGTATGGCTCGTAATTTTTTGCTGGTGCTTAGGCTTCTGGTTAGGTTGTATTTTACTTAGATGCTCTCTTTCTTTCTCTTTTATAGGGATTTAGTGGCCGGAGGCTGTGAGTTACCACAGCTCTTTGATTTTTGGCTCAACCTTGATTGTTAGGATTGTTCTGCTGGTTGCTCAAAACTGGGCATTGGACCTAGTAATTGGTTGTAGAGTCGTTTCCTAGGGCCTTGGGCAGGGAGGCTATAGAGGCCAGGAAAAGCCTCTCCTACTTATTAATTTTCTTATGTGCACTTCCTTGGTCTGCCAGGAGATGGCGCTCGTTGGCAGCTCTCAATTCAATGCCTGGTCGGAGCGTATTTGTTGTGACACAGACCAGATCAATGTTATAGAGCTTCCTGTCTGGGGGCTAAGAGCCTTGTAATTCAAACTTTCTGAGACAGTTCTCCAGACTTCTCTGGTAGCGCCCCCCTTTTCCCAGCTAGGAAATATTTCCATTCCCTTCTGAATCCTCAACCATTAGTCCCTGTTATTAGAGGAGGAGATTGGGAGATTTGTATATCTTTAACCCCTTGCAGGCTCCAAGGCAAACAATGGCGTAGCCCCACCTGGCCTGGAAGGGCTCTCAGGACAGGACAGACCAAACCTGCGAGTCAAAAGTAGGGTCAGCCCCAGGCTCTCTCTCTCCCCTCTCCTGTGGAGTCCTCAACAATTGGTCCAGGCTAGAAGAGAAGGAGGTTGTGAGGGTTGGATTTCTTCAGTGCTTCCTAGGCTCCCTGGGCAAACCACTGTGTGGAAGGTTCCATGGGGCTCCGCAGCCCAAATTTGCAGGTCAGAACCTGAGTCAGCCTAAGGCTGTGTCCCTCTCTCTCCCCTTTCCGGAGTGGTAGATACCTGGAGCTCCCTTCTTCTGTGGTTGCAGGCCCAGAGGCCCGAGAATTCTAAAGAGTGTTGGGGAGGGTGCCAGCAGCAGCAGAAGCTACTAGTTCCAACTCATGGTTCTGTCGTCGTGATTTCCGTCTTTTGTCCCCCTCTTCTCTGGGTGGTGTGCAGCCTTCAGCTGTTGTCCTGAACCCTAGAAGATCTTTTTCAGGGCTGTTTCAGCCTGTCCTCTAGCTATTTTTCTGGAGAAGAGTTTCCTGTGTCTTACTAGTCCACCATCTTCCCGGAAGTCCACTTCCCTTGATTTTTGACAAGGCTGCCAAGTCCACTCATTTGGGAAATAATATTCTCTTCAACAAATGGTGCTGGGAGAACTAGATATCCATATGCAAAAGAATGAAAGAGGACCCCTATCTGACACCATATACAAAAATTAACTCAAAATGGATCAAAGATCTAAATATAAGAATTAGGACTATAAAACTCCTAAAAGAAAATGTAGGAAAGCACTTTCAAGATATTTTGGTAGCTAATGGTTTCTTAGACTCTACACCCAAAACAGAAGGAGCAAAAAATAAAATAGATAAATGGGATATCCTCAAAATTAAAAACTTCTGTATATCAAAGGACTTTGTCAGAAAAGTGAAAAGACAGCATTTTCAACAGGAGAAAATATTTCAAAACCACATATCTGATAAGGGTTTAATATCCAGACCATTTAAAGAAATCCTATGACTCAATAAAAAGACAAAAACCCAATTAAAAACAGGCAAAAGGGCAAGTGGATGTGGCTCAAGCGATTGGGCTACCGTCTACCATATAGGAGGTCTAGGGTTTGATTCCCGGGATCTCCTACAGAAGGCAAGCTGGCCCGAGGAGAGACCTGGCCGGCGAGGACGCTTGCTGACACAGGAGTGCCGGCCAGGGTGGAGTGCTAGCTCACGCAGAGAGCTGGTTCAACAAAATGACACAACAAAAAGAGACACAGAACAGAGACAATGAGAGACACAGCAGACCAGGGAGCTGAGGTGGCACAAAAGATTGGGCGCATCTCTCTCCAGAGGTTCCCAGGATTGGTTCCCGGTGCTGCCGAAAGAGAAGACAAGCAGACACAGAATAACACACAGCAAATGGACACAGAGAGTAGACAGAGAGGGGGCGGGGGTGGAGAAATAAAAAAATAAATCTTAAAAAAAAAAAAATGGGCAAAAGACTTGAATAGACATTTCACCAAAGAGGATGAACAAATGGCTAAAAAGCACATGAAAAGATGCTCAAAATCAGTACCTATTGGGGAAATGTAAATCAAAACCATAATGAGATACCATTTCACACCTACTAGAATGGCCATTATTTAAAAAAAAAAAAAAACAAAAAACAAGGGCTGGAGAGAATGTGAAGAAATAACACTCATTCATTGCTGTTTGGGAATGTAAAATGGTGCAGCCACTGCGGAGGACAGTTTGGCAGTTCCTTAGGAAGCATAACCATATGATCTGGTAATCCTGCTACTGGGTATATACCCATAAGAACTGAAAGCAGGGACACAAACAGATATTTGCACACCAATCATAGTGGCATCATTCACAATTGCTCAAAGATAGAAGCAATCCAATTGCCCATCAACTAATGAATGGATAAACAAAATGTGATATATACATACAGTGGAGTATTATCCAGCCATAAAATGGAATGAAGTCCTGATGCATGTGACAACATGGATGAACCTTGAGGACATTATGTTGAGTCAAGCCAGACACAAAAGGACAAATATTGAATGATTTTATTGTAATAAACTAATTATAATAAACAACCTCATAGAGTTACTGTCTAGAACATAGGTTACCAGGAGATAGATTGGGTTTAGAGACTGGGGAATTGATACTTAATTTGTACAGATTTTCTGTTTAGGCTGATGGTAAAAGTTTGGAAATTTATGGTGGTGATGGTAGCACATTATTGTGAGTATCATCAATAGTGTGAAACTGTATAGGTGAATGTGGTTAAAAGAGGAAATTTTAGAATGTATGTATTACTAGAAAAAAAATTAGAAGATGAAACATAGGACTATACAACACTGAACTCTACTGTGGATGATGTACTACAGTTAATAGTACAAGAATAAGAGTGTTCTTTCATGAAATAACAAATATATAATACTAATTCAAGGTAGTAATAATAGGGTGATAAATGGGAAATAAAGTACACCTAATGTAAATAATGGATGATAGAATTATTTTAATACTCTTTTATCAATTGTAACAAAAGTAACTACTGTTAAAAAATAGTACAATTATTTTTAAAAGTGCTATCATCAATAACAGTGCTATCATCAATCACAAATGTTCTACACCAAAGCAAGGTGTTGGTGGTGGGGTGGTATTCAGGAATCCTGTATTTTATGCATGATTGTTTTGTAAACTCACAACTTCTCTAATTTACAAAAATCCATGGAACTATACTACCCAAACAGTGAACCCTAAGTTCAAACATGGAGTATAGTTAATAGTACAATTATGAAAATGTTCCATCATCACTTGTAACATAGCATTGCAAGGTGATAATGATAGGGTGGTATGCAAGAATCCTGTATTTTATGCCTGCTTGTTCTGTAAATACACCACTTCTCTAATAAAGGAAATAATGCTTTTAAAAAAGTGCTTGCTTCATTATCTAAGATGGATAATATGTTAGGTCACAAGTCTCAGATTTTAAGAGATTGAAATCATACAATGTATCTTCAACCACAATGGAATGAAGCTAGAGTCAATAACAAGAAAAACTAGAAAATTCACAATTATGTGGAAATTAAAAGTTAAGCACAACCAACCACTGGGTCAAAGAAGAAATCACAAGGGAAATTAAGAACTATCTTGAGAGGCATGAAAATGAAAGCACAACATTCCAAAATTTATGGGTGGCAAGAAAGTCAGTGCTCAGAGGGAAATTGATAGCTGTAAATGCTTACATTAAAAAAAGAAGAAAGACTTCAAATCAGTATCTTAACCTTATTCATGGAGGAACTTGAAAAATAAGAGCAAACCAAATCCAAAGTAAGCAAAATGAAGGAAATTATATTATAATAAAAATAAATGAAATCAAGAATACAAAAGCAATAGACTCTTTGAGACTTTGGTTCTTTGAAAATATCAATAAAATTGATAAACTTAACTAGACTGACAAAAAAAGAGGACATAAATAAAATCATAAATGGAATGGAGAACATAACTACTGACTTCACAAAAATAAAAAGATTTCTAAGAAGATACTATGAGAAATTGTATGCCAACAAATTAGATAACCTAGGGGAAATGGACAAATTCCTAGAAACACACAAATTACCTCAGCACACCCAAGAAATAGATCTGAACAGACCAAAGACAAGCAAAGAAATTAAATCAGTAAACAAAAACCTTCCAACAAGGAAAAGTCCTGCACCAGATGGCTTCTCTGGTGAATTTTACCAAACATTCCAAGAAGAACTGCTCAAACTCTTCCAAGAAATTCTTTGAGGCCGTTACTACCCTAAAAACAAAATCAAATACAGATATCGCAAGAAAAGAAAATTACAGACCAATATCTCTTATGAAAATAGATGCAAAATTCCTCAACAAAATACTAGCAAACTGAATTCAATAGCATATTAAAAGGATTATACACCATGACCAAATTGGAATTCTCTGGTACTACAAAGGTGGTTCAACATGAGAAAAATCAATCAAAGGGATACACTACATTAAAAGAATGAAGGAAAAAACCCACATGATCATCTCAATTGATGCATTTGAGAAAATTCAAATAATTTTCTTTTATTTGAACTTTATTTTATCCAATATAAATGCAGCCCCTCCTGTTTTTTAAATTAATATTTGTATGATATATATATATTTCATACATTTACCAGATTCTTTTAATATAAATATGTAAATGAAATGCATCTTAATTATCCTTAGAATTTACAAAGGAAAATAAATGAAGAACTTGCATTACCTGTTAACAAAGTATTTTACAAAGCTATGGTGATAAAAATGGTGCAGGATTCTCATAAACATAGACAAGTTGTAAATGAAAAAGACTGGAAAAGTAGAGTAGTAGACTTGCACATATATCTTCAACTAAATCTCAGCAAAGGTGTATAGGATGTATGGATAAAAATGTATGATATATTTTTATCCTTCTACATTCTATCTACCTGTTTGTCATTATGTTTGAAGTGAATTTCTGTCAACACTGTATAGCTGAGATGTGTTTTTCTTTAATCTGCTTTGCCAAACTCTGTCATTTAATTAGTGTATTTTGATCATTTACATTTAAATTAATTATTGATATGTTAGAGCTTAAGTCTATCACTTTATTATTTATTTCCTGTTTGTTCATTCTGTTTCTCAACCTCTGTTTCTCTTCTCTTGACTTGCTGTGGGTTCATAGAAGTTTTATACTTCTGTTTCAATTTATTTATAGTGTTTCTGAGTATATTTCTTTGTATAAATTTCTTCGTGTTTGCCCTGGGTATTAAAACATACATATGTAACTTACCACCACCTACAGGTATCAACATTTCTTTTTTGAGGAGGTACCAGGGATTGAATCTGAGACCTTGTATGTGGGAAGCAGTCAACCACTGAGCTATACCCACTGATTAGCACATTCCTTTAATCATTTTCCAAGCAACATACTTTTACTGTACATTCTGAAATAGCTGTTATAGATATTAAAAGATGTTGAGCCTCACTAGTAATTAAAGAAATGCAAATTAAAACAAAAAAGCTTGTTTTTATGATAATATTCAACACTGAGGGTTTGATGAGACACATTCTTATTCATTTCTTTTTTTTCTTTTTTACCCCCCGAGATTGCTCCCTCATCTGTTTGTTCGTTGTTTGTGCTTGTCTGCGCTCATTGTCTGCTTGTTTTTTCTTTTCTTTTTATTTAACATGGCCTGTGTCCATCACTGCAAAATCATGTAGAACACTTCCATTGCCCGCTAAATACCCCCTATTCCATCTATCCTATTCCTCCCTCCCCCTCCCCTAGGGGACCACGGTGACCTGCCCCCCACCCCCCAGCTTCACTCCTTGGATGACAAGATTCATAGTTACTTGCAACAACACTGAGGTCTTGAAACACTGGTTTGTCCTCCCCTATTAGGAATCGCCCATGCTCTCAAGAGACTCCCGCCCCTCTGTTTGAGAACATAGCTGTCCTCCCCAGGATGGGAGTCCAGCTCCTTCCCACTCATTATGTGGGTCTCCACCCACTGATACAACAGAGTCAGAAATGGGTTGGGGGAGTACCGACTCATAAAGATGTGAGGATGCCTTAACCTTCCAGGACCACTTTAACAAAGTACCATAAACTGGATGGGGTAAAACAACAGAAATTTATTCTCTTACAGTTCTGGAAGCAAAAATCAGAAATCAAGGTGTCAGCAGGGCCATACTATCTCTGAAGGTTCTAGGGAAAATCCTTTCTTGCCTCTTCATATCTTCTGGTAGCCCAAGGTATTCCTTGGCTTGTGGCAGCATAACTCTAGTCTCTGCCACAATCTTCAGAAGGCCATCTTTTCTCTGTGTGTTTTTGTATCCACATTGTGTTCTTTCTGTATCTATTGTCTGTATCTCTTCTCTTCTTATGCCATAATAAATCTTATTGGATTAGGATCCACCCTAATTCAGTATTACCTCATCTTAACTTGTTTAAGTCTGCAAAGACCCTATTTCCAAACCAGGTCACATTTGCAGGTAATAGGGGTTAGAACCTCAACATATCTTTTGGGGGAACACAGTTCAATCCATAACAGATGACTAAAAGTAAATGTACATAGATCATGTAACATAGTAACTTGCATATAGTGCCTAATAGATACTGTAGTAAAATTATTAAACAACTCTTAAGGACATTCTTCCTAAAAAAAAGTTACACCATTTACAAGCAAGCAACTTTAGATCCTTTGTGGATCACATAAATCCCAAGTGTGGATCCTCTTAACATGGTGAAGAACTCCTGCTATAAGTGAAGAAATACTCTTTTTACCTTTGAATGTGTTTGAATCTGAGTTTGTTGTTCAGAGTAAGGGTTGCCAATTCTCATTTTCACCTGGTATCCTTGGTATTGATGTAAAATTAAATGCAGTCTTCATTTAATTCTGCCCTTTTTAAATGAGTAATTTAATACACAATTTCATATCTCATCTCTCTTGCCTGGTGATACTTATATTAGTTGGGGGATTGACTCCCAAATGAACATACTTAAGTAGGCAGATAGTTGTAAATCCGTTGAAGTGGTTCAGAATTTGCAGTCATCCCCATCCTGTATTTCTCCAGCTCCCTAAATCATCACGTATGATTAAGATTTTGGGGCCTCCACTACCACCACCACCCCTTCTAACTCTATAGTAATACAATAGCAGTAGTAATGAGGGTCCTAGAACTCTACATAGTGATAGTGAAGCAGGCTAGATAGGGAAACAGTAGACTGATCTGGAACCTGGCAGAAAAACCACCACCGTTAATATGTGTCCTCCTGTACCCCCAAGATGGCTGCTGGAAGACCCTGCGAGATTCTCCCATTTGGAAAGAGATTTCCTCTGGAAGCCAGGAAAAGCCCCTGATATTCTCTAGGGACCTTATCATTGGGCCCTCCCTGTGGATTGATGGGTAGGGTATTCAATCAAAACAGCAAACAGCTGGAACTCCTCCCATGCCATTAGCAAAGGGGCGGAATAATTAGTGGTTTAAAAGGCAAGCAGGGGGACTTCCGGGAAGATGGCGGACTAGTAAGGCACGGGAATCTCTTCTCCAGAAAAATAGCTAGAGGACAAGCTGAAACAGCCCCGAAAAAGATCTTCTAGGGTTTAGGACAGCAGGTGAAGGCTGCACACCACCCAGAGGAGAGAGGGACAGAAGAGAGAAATCGCGACTACAGAACTGTGAGTTGCAAGTAGCCACTTCTGCTGCTGCTGGCACCCTCCCCCCCACTCTTCAGAATTCTCAGGCCCCTGGGCCTGCGACCACAGACAAAGGGGGCTTCAGGGATCTGCCACTCCCGGAAAGGGGAGAGAGGGGGACACAGTCTTAGGCTGACTCAGGTTCTGACCTGAAATTTGGGCTGCAGAGCCCCATGGACCCTTCCACACTGCGGTTTGCCCTAGGAGCCCGGAAAGGACTGGAGAAATCCGATCCTCACAACCTCCCTCTCTTCTAGCCTGAACTAATTGTTGAGGACACCACGGGAGAGGGCGGAGAGAGCCTGGGGCTGACCCTGCTTTGGACTCCCAGGTTTGGTCTGCTCTGTCCCGAGAGCCCTTCCAGGCTGGGTGGGGCTACGCCATTGTTTGCCTTGGAGCCTGCAAGGGCCTAAAGATATACAAACCTCCCAATCTCATCCTATACTAACAGGGACTGATTGTTGACGATTCAGAAGGGAATGGAAATATTTCCTAGCTGGGAAAAGGGGGGCGCTATGAGAGAACTCTGGAGAACTGTCTCAGAAAGTTTGAATCACAGGGCTTCTAGCCCCCAGACAGGAAGCTCTATCACATTTCTGGTCTGTGTCACAACAAATCTGCTCCGACCAGGCATTGAATTGAGAGCTGCCAACGAGCGCCATCTCCTGGCAGACCAAGGAAGTGCACATAAGAAAATTAGTAAGAGAGGCTTTTCCTGGCCTCTATAGCCTCCCTGCCCAAGGCCCTAGGAAATGACTCTACAACCAATTACTAGGTCCAGTGCCCAGTGTTGAGGAACCAGCAGAACAATCCTAACAATCAAGGTTGAGCCAAAAATCAAAGAGCGGTGGTAAATCACAGCCTCCTGCCACTAAAACCCCATAAAAGAGAAAGAGATAGAGCATCTAAGTAAAATACAACCTAACCAGATGCCTAAGCACCAACAAAAAATTACAGGCCATACTAAGAAAATAGAAGACTTGGCCCAAGAAAAGGAATATAGCAAAGTCCCAGAAGAGATGCAGAATTTGAGAGAACTAATCAGTGAGATGAGCACACATTTCCAAAATCAAATTACTGAGATGAAAGAGAATATAGTTAAAGAGATCAATGACATCAAGAAGTCATTGCACGAACATAAAGAAGAATTTAAAATCATGAACAGAAAAGTAATGGAGTTCATGGGAATGAAAGACACAATAGGTGAAGTCAAAAATACATTTGAAGCATACAACAGCAGACTCGAAATGATAGAAGAAGGAATAAGTGATACTGAAGACAGAGCAGCTAAAATTGAAGAGAAAAAAGAATGGAAAAAATTGAGCAGGGGCTCAGAGAGTTGAATGACAACACAAAAATGCAAGAACATACATGTCATGGGAATTCCAGAAGGAGAAGAGAAAGGAAAAGGGGCAGAAAGAGTATTTGAGGAAATAATAGCTAAAAATTTCCCAACTCTCACGGAAGAAATGAACTTACATGCCCAAGAAGCACATCGTACCCCAATGAGAATAAATCCAAATAGACCTACGCCAAGACACATATTATCCAGAATGTCAAATGTAAAAGATAAAGAGAAAATTCTCAGAGCAGCAAGAGAGAAGCAAATGATCACGTACAAAGGATGTCCAGTAAGACTTTGTGCAGATTTCTCTTCAGAAACCATGGAGGTGAGAAGACAGTGGTATGATACAATTAGGAAACTGAAAGAGAAAACTGCCAGCCAAGAATTCTTTATCCAGCAAAACTGTCCTTCAAATATGAAGGTGAATATAAAGTATTCACAAACAAACAGAAACTAAGAGAGTTTGCAAAAAAGAATCCACCTTTGCAGGAAATATTAAAGGAAGCCTTAGAACCTGAAAGAAAAAGACAGGAGAGAGAGGCTTGGAGGAGAGTATAGAAGAAAGAAGAGCAGAAAGGATAACCAAAAGAGTAAAAAGAGAGACAAAAATAAGATGGCATATGAAAACCAAAGAATAAGATGGAGGAAATAAATAGTGCATTTTCAGTAATATCATTGAATGTGAATGGATTAAATTCCCCAATCAAAAGATACAGGCCAACAGAATAGATAAAAAACCGTGAGCCATCCATATGCTGCTTACAAGAAACTCACCTCAGACCCAAGAATACAAAGCGGCTGAAAGTAAAAGGTTGGAAAAAGATACTCCATGCAAATAGTAAACAGAAAAGAGCAGGGGTAGCTATACTAATATCAGACAAAACAGACTTCAAATGCAAAACAGTGATAAGAGATGCGGAAGGCCATTATATATTAATAAAAGGGACGATCCTCCAGGAAGATATAACAGTCATAAATATCTACGCACCTAACCAGGGTGCCCCAAAATATATGAGAAAAACTCTGGCAAAACTGAAGGGAGAAATAGACATTTCTACAATAATCGTTGTAGACTTCAACACCCCTCTCACATCATTAGATAGAACAAGTAGACAGAAGATCAACAAGGAAACCGAGAACTTGAAGAATATGATAAACAAGTTAGAACTAACAGATATGTACAGAACAGAGCATCCAAACTCAGCGGATTAAATGTTCTTCTCAAGTGCCCATGATCTTTCTCCAGGATAGACCACATGTTATGTCACAATGAAGCTCTCAATAAATATAAAAAGATTGAAATTATACAAAGCACCTTCTCAGATTATAATGGAATGAAACTAGAAATCAATAACAGACAGGAAAAAAGTAAATTTGCAAATGTGTGGAGACTGAACACTCCTAAATATTTGGTGGGTCAAAGAAGAAACTGCAAGTGAAATCAGTAAATATTATGAGACAAATGAAAATGAGAACATAACGTATCAAAACTTATGGGATACAGCGAAGGCAGTCTTGAGAAGGAAATTTATAGCCCTAAACGCCTATATTAAAAAACAAGAAAGAGCTAAACTCAAAGATTTATCTGAACAACTTGAGCAACTCGAAAAAGAACAGCAAACCAATCCCAAAGCAGAAAGAAGGAAAAAAATAATAAAGATTAGAGCAGAAATAAATGAAAATGGGAATAGAAAATCAATAGAGAAAATAAAAAAAAACAAAAGCTGGTTCTTTGAGAAGATCAATAAAATTGACAAACCCCTCGCTAGACTAACAAAGAAAAAAAGAGAGAAGATGCAAATAAATACAATCAGAAATGAAAGGGGGGAAATTACAAATGACCTCACAGA